>MJUT01007473.1:662777-676628 GCA_002080005.1 Gigantidas platifrons
AAAAAATACAAGTTCAAGGGCCATAACTCAGCCAAAAATCATTCGACTGGAATGAAATTCGAACATAAACTGTAACTCATCTAGATATAGCCATATACCAAATATAAAGTCAATATATCAAAGGACGTAAAAAAAAAATTACGGACATCTTAAAATTTTAATGTGACGGACAGACGGACGGAACCTAACCCCTTCGGCTTTCGCCAGTAGGGGACTAATAAGCATAATACTCAGTAGATGTCCAAAACAGTATTCCTAGTTTTAGAATTTATAAACATATTGTCACCGTAATAATACACATATAATTCCATCATGGCCGTCCCTCATGTAGACCCTCCAACCTTCTTTACCATGGTCTGGATCAGTGAATTCAATGTCATTATTGGCAGGAAGATACACAGTCAGAAACGACCTCTGACCCTGACCTAAGCACATGAGAACTTGTTTAAGATGTCCATCGTGAGAGTAATGATACAAGTTTTCCTTGTAATGGTGATCTGTTTTAATGTGTTGTGTTACAGTAAGTAGAAATCCCACTGAAATAAAATAAAAGTTCTGTCAAACAAAGCAACAACATAGGTTGTATATAAAGTACACATTCCTGGATCTTTATCATGATTCATACAATAATTTTAATGTCTTATTATACAAAGTCTGGTAAATCGTTTTATACAGTCAAACCTGTATTAAGAAAAAAGTGGTCTTATAAGACAGATGACCTCTTAAAAGAGGTTTAATTTATATAAAATTTTCCAAGACAGGAAATGAAACGGCTCGATGAGCTGAGTCTGTGTATCTCAACTTTCATTTGTTTTGAGGAAACTTTATACAGAACATTCCATAGGTGCTTCCTACCAAATTTCAATTAATTTTGCCAAATGGATTAGAGAAGATTTTCACAAACAAGAACTGCCTATGGCAGCCATATTAGTTGAATGATCTGCACGATATATGGAAATTTTGTACAGGATCTCCCATACATCATTTCTACAAAGTAACATTTCATTGTGCCTTATAGTTTCAGAGGATAACATTTTAAACATTTCAGCTAAATAGAAACAAGAATTGTCTATGGCAGCCATGTTTGCTAACGGATCAGAACAAAATGAGCAATCCTAATAGAGGACCTTCCATAGATGCTTCCGACGAAGTTTCGATTCATTTGGCTAAGCAGTTTCAGAGGAGAAGATTTTTAGAAATTGACCAACCAGAAACAAGAATTGCCTATGGTGGCCATGTTTATTAACGGATCGGAACGAAATGGGAAATATATATATAGAGGACCTTCCATAGATGTTTCCTACCATGTTTTGGTTCATTTGGCCAAGCAGTTTGAAAGGATAAAATGTTTAGAAATTGACCAATCAGAAACAAGAATTGCAAATGGCAGCCATGTTTGTTAACTGATCAAAAGTAAAAATGAGCAATCTTAAAATGTACCTGTTTCGTTGATAAAGTGTATTTCTGTAGGAAATCCTGCCAATGTGATTGATTGTGTAATTGTTACTGTTGCATCATCATCCATTGAATTCCTGCATAAAATTCATTTGAAAGTTAATACAAGACACATGCATTGTACATGAACATATGAATTTATAGTTAATACAAGACATATGTATGTACTATGAATTTATATAGTTAATACATGACACATATATTACACATTTACCTATGAATTTATAGTTGATACAAAACACATGTATTGTACATTTACCTATGAATTAATAGTTAATACAAGACACATGTATGCACATTTACCTATGAATTTATAGCTAACACAAGACATAAGTTAATACAAGACACATGTATGCACATTTACCTATGAATTTATAGCTAACACAAGACATATGTATTGTACATTTATCTATGAATTTATAGTTAATACAAGACACATGTATGCACATTTACCTATGAATTTATAGCTAACACAAAACACATGTATTGTAAATTTACCTATGAATTTATAGTCAATACAAGACACATATATTGTACATTTACCTATGAATTTATTGTCAATACAAGACACATATATTGTACATTTACCTATGAATTTATAGCTAACACAAGACACTCATACTATACATTTACCTATGAATTTATAGCTAACACAAGATACATGTATTGTACATTTACCTATGAAATCATAGTTAATACAAGACACATGCATTGTACATTTACCTATGAATTTATAGTCAATACAAGACATATGTATGTAAAATTACTTATGAAATCATAGTCAATACAAGATACATGTATTGCACATTTACCTATGAACTCATGGTTAATACAAGACTCATGTATCGTACATTTATCTATGAATTTATAGTTAATGCAAGACATATTGTACATTTACCTATGAATTTATAGTTAATACAAGACACATGTATGCACATTTACCTATGAATTCATAGTTAATACAAGACACATGTATTATACATTTACCTATAAAATCATAGTTAATACAAGACACATGTACATGTATTGTACATTTACCTATGAATTTATAGTTAATGCAAGACATATGTATCGTACAAAAAAGATGATTTCAAGTTTCCCATTCGTATGTAGATTGTTTCAGCAGCACCTGCATATGGAGTATATATATCTCAGTTAATCCGATATTCCAGAGCTTGTGGTTTCTATAACGATTTCCTTGATAGAGGCTTGCTACTAACAAGGAAGCAATGGAACCAAGGGTTCCTAGTGGTTAAGTTGAAGTCATGACTTCGAAAGTTTTATGGTCGCCACAATGACTTGGTTAAGCGCTACAGAGTATCTGTGTCACCAATGATCACTGATATGTTCCATACGTTGTAATCACAATCTGGACCCTTCATCATTCGTGACTGATCACTAGGTTTGTAACAAGAATAACACAATGGGTGCAACATGTGGAGAAGGAACTACTTACACTTCTTGAGTTCACCCCCGGTTTTTTGTGGGAATCGTGCTGCTTGGTCTTTAGTTTTATGTGTAATGTTTTGTAGATGGTATTTTGTCCTTTTTCTTTTGGCCATTGTGTTATCTGTCCTTCTTCATTTTACGACTTATTATTGCCCCTTTGGTATCTTCAAGCTTTTCTTAACTATAGTCAATATAAGACATGTATTGTACATTTATCCATTAGTTTATACTTAGTAACAAGACATGTATTGTACATTTACCTATGAGTTTATACTTAGTAACAAGAAATGTATTGTACATTTACCTATGAGTTTATACTTAGTAACAAGACATGTATTGTACATTTACCTATGAGTTTATACTTAGTAACAAGACATGTGTTGTACATTTACCCATTAGTTTATACTTAGTAACAAGACATGTATTGTACATTTACCCATTAGTTTATACTTAGTAACAAGACATGTGTTGTACATTTACCCATTAGTTTATACTTAGTAACAAGACATGTGTTGTACATTTACCCATTAGTTTATACTTAGTAACAAGACATGTATTGTACATTTACCTATGAGTTTATACTTAGTAAGAAGACATCTGTTGTACATTTACCCATTAGTTTATACTTAGTAACAAGACATGTATTGTACATTTACCTATGAGTTTATACTTAGTAACAAGACATGTGTTCTACATTTACCCATTAATTCATACTTAGTAACAAGACATGTATTTTACATTTACACATTACTTTATACTTAGTAACAAGACATGTATTGTACATTTACCCATTAGTTTATACTTAGTAACAAGACATGTGTTCTACATTTACCCATCAATTCATACTTAGTAACATGATACATGTGTTGTACATTTATCCATTAATTCATACTTATTACAAGACACATGTAATGTACATTTACCCCTTAATTCAAAGTTAGTACAAGACACATGTATTGTACATTTACCCGTTAATTCATACTTAGTTATAACAAGACATGTGTTGTAAAAGTACATTTACCTATGAATTCATACACATATTTCAATAAGTGTGTCTTGTATTAAGTATAAAGTCATAGACATATAATAATGAATTATAACAGATAAATGTAACAGAAAGTTTGACTTAAACAAATTTTAACCATCTGGTAAGGAAAGGAATAAACTATAGAAAAAAACACTTTCATTGTTTATTTCTATGAAACTAATACCTTAACATAAATTCATCATTAACATAGCTCAAATACTGCTGAACCCCATTGGTGGCATAATGGTTAGCATGTTCGCCTTGAATGCAGTAGATTGTGTTTTCACATCCTGATCTGGTCAAACCAAAGACTATAAAATCGGTATTTGTTGCTTCTTCTCTAAGCACATAACATTAAGGAGAAAGAGCAAAAAATGGTTGGATCAGAATCATGATAATGTCCGCAGACTGTTGTTTCAGTGAGCTTGCACTATAAAAATCCTACTAAGCTTGTTGGTCTAGCACAATGCAGACCTCATCATGATCTCATTGAAAATTAAATTGTCCTCACACTGATACAGCTGAAATATTGATGTGTAGGCTTTAAATGACAATCACTCAATCTCTTAAATACTGCTGTCTGGATGTTAAGTAATAATCAATCAATCAAATAATCAATCACATACTCAATAAATCAATCCATCAATCAATTAATCTTAAGATGCATCTACCTGTGAACTTTGATAATAAGAAGATTATTATCAACAGCAATGGCTGCCCTGGTATAACTTTTACCATTACTATCTTTAAAGGAAGCCTCTCCAAAAACTTTAAACGTTTTATATTGTAATTTATCCTTCATCTTCAGTCTGTCACTATCCCATATCGCTGTGTCCATTGGTCTAAAGGTAATGATAAAAATTAAGATAAATAAGCCATTGGTCTAGAGTTTAATGATAAAAATTAAGATAAATAATCCATTGGTCTAGAGGTAAATGATAAAAATTAAGATAAATAATCCATTGGTCTAGAGGTAAATGATAAAAATTAAGATAAATAATCCATTGGTCTAGAGTTAAATGAAACAAATTAAGATAAACAATCCATTGGTCTAGAGTTAACTGATAAAAATTAAGATAAATAATCCATTGGTCTAGAGTTAACTGATAAAAATTAAGATAAACAATCCATTGGTCTAGAGGTAAATGATAAAAATTAAGATAAATAAGCCATTGGTCTAGAGTTTAATGATAAAAATTATGATGAATAAATATATGAAACCAATATCCTCTGGACTAGTTATCAGTCTATGGACAGGTAGATTATAGGTACAGTAAAACCTGTCCTAACCTGTGGTCACCTCTATTTAGCAGTAACCTGTATTAAAAAGTAACATTTTTCTTGTCCTGACATACAAATTTTCCTATGAATTGAACCTCTTTTAAGAGGTCACTAACGTCTTATAAGGCTACTTTTTGTTTGTCCAAAAGGTGACCTCTTAATACAGGTTTATCTGTATATAAAACCAATAATGGCAATATCCTCTGGACTAGCTATTGATCAGTCTATGGACTGGTAGATTCTATATAGACTTATGGTGAACATCAGCCTAAAACTTAAAATGGAGAAAACCAGCGACCTGTTGCATATCACTGACAAACTTTATCACATAATGCTGTATCGATTAAACCTTTAAATTTTATTTGGGAATTTTTAAAATGTATAGCGTTAGGTTTATAGTGTTTAAAACCAGTTTCAACAATATGTCAGTTATATCATGCCGGTCATAATATAAGCCTTTAAAGATACAAATGTAGTAATATTTTACTATCACTATTAATGCTGGGACGTCATTGTTGTGATTATATGGTAGTTGGATTTACAACTACCTGTGCAATCAGTGCCTCTCACTACCAAAGTTGTGAATAAGAATCCTGTTCATGCTAAGGTTTAATCAATACAGCGCTAGCATTATGTGATAAAGTTTGTCAGTGATATGCAACAGGTCGGTGGTTTTCTCCCAGGCTCTCTGGTTTTCTCCACCAATAAAACTGACCAGCATGATATAACTGATATATTGTTGAAACTGGTTTTAAACACTATAACAGTCTGTGCCAAAAACTTTATCAACAACTAGCCCAGGGGGCAAGTCAGGTCCCACTATTCACTATCCCTCCCTGATCTTAACTAGCCCGAATAAAAGATATAAATTGTGTTACACCTCCTCTGGTTCACATTTCTGCTTAACTGAAGCCTTACCAGGCTTGGCACCTTTAACCCAACGTATCATTTATTGAACTTGATATTCATTAATAGCAAAGTTCGGTCGAGCTATTATTAGTTCAGCTATTTATATTTAGAATGATGTCATTGTTTAAATGCCCGCATGTCATGCAAACAAATGTGAACGGAAGCATGATAACACTGATATTATAAACAAAGATTTCGGTAATAAAATGGAACATACAAAAGAGAAACACCAATCCCAGGGTGTTAAGCATTGTTGGGAACATGTAAAAGCGATATACCAGATACAGACATCGTGAATGTATGAAAGATGTGTTTTTTATTCCTTTCCCAAACGGTGGGTCTAATATTGAAAAATAATGAAGAATAATAAAGAAAACAACCCAAAACTACTATTTGTGTTGTTTTATGTGTTATTTATAACAATATTATGCATTTAATAATCATTTTGAATGCAAAAATAATATAAAAAAAATTAAGAAAAACGATACAGTCTAGCAAATAGTATCACGCCGGACACTGTTCTTTTTTTCCCAATCACGGCGATTTGCATAACACCGTCATGAGGAAAAGAAGCCATAACATACCATTTACATAGTTTTAATTGTTATTTATATGAAAATCTAGTTTTGATAATAATTTTCTGTACTTTATTGCAAAAAAAAAATTGTCTAAAACGATATATTTGAGCAAATTTTATCATTGTTATTCTTTTCCCAAACGTGGCGATTTGCAGATCAACATGACGAAAAGATGCCATAATCTATGTTTTACATAGTTTTAAGTGTTATTTAAATGAAAATCTGGACTTAATCATCATTTTGTAACTTGTTCAGACAGATTTAATAGTCTACTCGATCTAAAAAAAAATCCTGTATTGAAAACAAAGGAAAACGTTGTTTATATCGTTACTTTTCGTTTAATATTACTTTTTAGCCATTAATAACAAAATTGTCATTTGAATACGATGACAGATGCCTTTCTCTATAATCTGCCAATCACGCTTTATGATAGTGTCACCATCTGTCATATTTAACATGTCAAATGAATCGATCCAGGTAAATACATTGCTGACAATGGAAGGGGGTGTTGTCTCGAGGTTATTCACCTCTGAGGTTTTATTTCCTGTCGTCTTTAAACCCCTGCATTCCAACCATCTCTTTAACTGAACAATTCAGCAACTTTCAAAATCATCGATATTAATGTATGCACCAGGTACATCATCAGGAGAAAGATTTATTTTTCGGAATTCTTGAGTAGATGCCATTTATTTTATCGATTTGTTTGTCTGAGGTGAAGTCATGTGACATAGTTATGAATAAACATTAGCATTTTGTGACGTATCGACCAAACTTTGCTATTGCACAAGTATGTTTACATCAGCTAAATACCAACTGATTCAATCAAATTGTACAGACAGCAACGTACATGGAAACTAAAAAAGCGTGCCATCGACTCGAGGAGAAGTAAATGTGATAAAAATTTAGAAATAGTCATTTATTAGCTAAGAACATCGATAAAAAACGTTATCTTATATAAATCAGAGTCTTATATACCACCCCGTTGTACAAGGAGTACGGAGCTCTTCCTAGTTGGCAGGTGGGTCATTGTTGGAAAATTGTTATCGGTAATTAGTCGTATTATCAAAACAGAATCTCTCTGGATTTTTCTCTTGTTAACCACGATACAAAGGATATTCTGAACTTGATTCAGGTGAACTCCACGAGGTTAACGTGACAAATGCATTTGTAAGGGTAAACAAACAGCGTCGAGACGTTCACGCATACAAATAATCGCACCAAAAAGGTATCTGAATACTCAAAGCTTTTTTTGCAGATAAAGGTCATCGATTTTCACTTGCCCGTTCAGGCTAGCATTATAAAGCTTTAACTAGCCCTCTCATTATTTTACTAGCCACGGGCATCGGGCTAGTGGCTAATGTCGTAGACTGCTATAAACCTAACACTATACATTTTAAAAATTCCAAAAAATATTTATCTGTTGACAATGCTATATTATTCATATGTGGTCTGGAAAAATATATTGCATGTTAATCTTTGGTTCTATTAGGAAGGAAAAATATACAAATATCAGATTGATGATTGATTTGATTTATTGTGCTGAATGCCACTTTCAGCAATATTTCAGCTATATCATGGCTACCAGTTTTAGTGGTGGAAGAAGCCGGAGTACCAGGAGAGAACCACCGACCATGGGCAAGTAATTGGTAAACTTTATCATTTGCTGCTGTGAGTCGAGTGCACCTTTTTTTGTAATTTACAAAGCCGGGCCCAAACCCACGCCGTATTGGTGATAGGCTTGTATAAGTTGTTAACTTTCAACAATACATTGGACTAAAAATATATTTATCCTGCAATTGTGTGATTTTAACTACTAACAGAAAGGATCAAATCAATTTAAGTGTTCTTAAAAAAGTTTTTCTGGTACCTGGTTCATGTAGAGCGATGGTAAGAACGGTAAAGATATAAGCGCGTACACCCCTGAAAATGATTATAACAATGCTTGTTTCACCTATTTCAAACAATTTGGCAGTTGTTTTGAACTTTTTGACATTGCAGGATAAAAAAACAATATACATACATTGTTGGTAAATATAAAATTAATTTGACCTCACTGAAAAACAGGCCAGAAATGCACACCAAAGGTTCCCTCTTCTACTTCTTTCTAAAGCTCGTACAAATTAATAATATATTTTCTAAGAATACACACATATTGTATATATAATTTTCTCAGTTATGTCTAATACCAATTAATACTTATGTAAAATGTAATAAGATGGCACTGGAATGAGACTGTGGATAGAAGTATTACAGACAGGAGCAATGAAGTATTGGCAAAAGTGCAATGGGGCTATGGGCAGATTCTTTGAGATTGTTGAAATGAGGCTATGGGCAGAAGCTTTGAGATTGTTGAAACGGGGCAATGGCAGAAATTTTGATTGTCAGAATGATGCTATTGGCAGAAGTTTTGATTGTCAGAATGAGGCTATTGGCAGCAATCGTAACTACTTGGCCATTCTCGCTACCCTTCCAATAACCTCATAAGTAGGTAGTAGAAAGTCTTCTTAAATTGTTTGCCGGAAGATTAGCCGCACAAAAATATAGTCCATGAAAATCCAATAAATAACAGCTGCAAATTTGATTTCACATTCAAAGCTTCACACTTTCTGCTACCTAACCCAAAACATTTACTTTTCAGTTCAGAGCAACACAGGCAAGGCTTCCTGGAGGCCTCCATCTTTCTTGTCACATGAGAAAGTAGTTCTATTTATCCGCCACCTACTTACAAGGTTATTGGAAGGGTAGCGAGAATGGCAGAGTAGTTACGATTGTATTGGCAGAAATTTTGATTGTCAGAATGAGGCTATTGGCAGAAGTTTTGATTGTTGGAATAAGGCTATGGGGAGCAGCTTTGATTGTCAGAATAAGGCTATGTGCAGAAGTTTTGATTGTCAGAATGAGGCTATGGGCAGAATCTCTGATTGTCAGAATGAGGCTATGGGCAGAATCTTTGATTGTCAGAATGAAGCTATGGGCAGAATCTTTGATTGTTGGAATAAGGCTATGGGCAGAAGATTTGATTGTCAGAATAAGGCTATGGCCAGAAGTTGTGATTGTCAGAATGAGGCTATGGGAAGAATCTTTGATTGTCAGAATGAGGCTATGGTCAGAAGATTTGATTGTTGGAATAAGGCTATGGACAGAAGTTTTGATTGTCAGAATAAGGCTATGGGCAGAAGTTTTGATTGTCAGAATAAGGCTATGGGCAGAAGTTTTGATTGTCAGAATGAGGCTATGGGCAGAAGATTCGATTGTCAGAATAAGGCTATGGACAGAAGATTTGATTGTCAGAATAAGGCTATGGACAGAAGTTTTGATTGTCAGAATAAGGCTATGGGCAGAAGTTTTGGTTGTTGGAATGAGGCTATGGGCAGAAGTTTTGATTGTCAGAATAAGGCTATGGGCAGAAGTTTTGATTGTCAGAATAAGGCTATTGGCAGAAGTTTTGATTGTCAGAATGAGGCTATGGGCAGAAATTTTAACTGTCAGAATAAGGCTATGGGCAGAAGTTTTGATTGTCAGAATGAGGCTATGAGCTGAAGTTTTGATTGTCAGAATGGGGCTATGGGCAGAAGTTTTGGTTGTTGGAATAAGGCTATGGGCAGAAGTTTGATTGTCAGAATGAGGCTATGGGCAGAAGATTTGATAGGAGCAATGAGGCTATGGGAATAAATTTGTCACATTGCCATTAATAAAACTAATATTTTCTTACTTGTACCAACTATTTGTAGGTTCTAGTGGTAATTGTGAGAGTAGGTCTACAAATTTGATCTCTCCTGTCACAGTTAGAAGTACAAGTATATCAGCCACAGATTTGATACCAAATAGTTCTCCAAGGTAATCCATTTCACTAATAAATCCATTACAGCTACTGAATAACCTAAGTAAAAGACATCAAATTCATTAACTGAAGGCAAAATGGGTGTAGCTACAATAACCAGACAATAATTGCACATCTCAATATGGGAATAAGCAAGCAGGCAAAGTTTTGAAGAATTTCTAATTAAAATGTAGGAAGCTGCAAGTGCAAACATTTTGAGGAAATATTTTAAGTGAAAAAGGGGAAATAACTCCTTTAAATAATATAGGTCTGATCATATTGATCATTGATTGTTTGATGTTTAACGTCCAGCGAGCAATTTTTCAGCTATATTCAGGAAGAGAATAATTCAAACGCCACAGGACTCGAAACAGGGAAAGGCGATGGGTAGGGACAGATAATTTAGCCAGTGCAACAGGTTTACTATATATATGGACCACTCATCATGAGCATAATGCTCATAATGAGCTGTTACACTGGATTCTTTAAAGTGCGAAGAGGGTGGCAATCTCTCAACAAGGGACCTCGGTTTTATTTACGTCTCATCTGAAGGATAGGTTGGTTGTAAATTTTTACATCCTGCACAACCGACGGACACCCCTTCAAGCAAAGAAGCTCTCAATCCTATTTCTATACCCAGTGGTTCCCGCTGGGTTGACCCCTTTTAGAGGACTTAAGTGCCTCTAGGATGGAGAAACCTGGTGCCTATTCTACCCTCGGCACACCCTCTGGGAGGGGAAATAAACAAGCATGGAAAGTGTTCAGAAATTACCAATTAAAATGCAGGAGGGCAATTAATTCTTTGACTTTCAAATTCAAAGTAATCTCTTTATATTAAGATTAGCAAATTATGTAAAATTGTGTATATATGAAACTGGATTTGTTGATTTTTGTTCTGTTTAAAATTATATTTCTGTTTGTTTGAATTATGTAGTTGTATTTTACATGTATTATGCTAAATACATGTACCTTCTAATAATCGTAAGAAACTAACACACTTAGAACTAATCTGACATTAGTCAAACTTACAGTTTATTCTCCAACATGCCATACATTGTACAATGATATGTAATAGGTTCCACCTGTGTCTTTCCATCAGATAGATACATTAATGTACGCTTATTATCAATAATTTCACCGTATCTATCAACTGTCAAATAGCCCCTGAAAAATATAAGCCAAATGAAATTAACTGTAGTGAATATTTTTGGATTTTTGACATATCAGTGGGCTGAGTCTGTGTCGCTTACCTTTCATTCTGCTATGAGGAATCTTAATACAGAACCTTCCATACATGTAGATGCTTCCTACCAAGTTTCGGTTCATATGGCTTTGCAGTTTTAAAGGAGAATTTTTTTTTAGAAATCGACCAATCAGAAACAAGAATTGCATGTGGTGGCCATGTTTGCTAACCGATCAGTATGAAATGAGCAATTTTCATAGAGGACATACCATAGATGATTCCTACCAAGTTTCGGTGGTAGCCATGTTTGTTAACCGATCAGGACGAAATGATTGATTGATTGATTGATTGGTGTTTAACGTCCAGCAAGCAATTTTTCAGCTATATTCAGGACGAGAATAATTTAAACGCCACGAGACTCGAAACAAGGAAATGTGATGGGTAGGGACGGATAATTTAGCCAGTGCAACAGGTCTCTTATGGACCACTCATCATGAGCATAATGCTCATAGTGAGCTGTTACACTGGGTTCTTTAACGTGCGAAGAGGGTGGCAATCTCTCAACACGGGACCTCGGTTTTATTTACGTCTCATCCGAAGGACGGGTTGGCTGTGAATTTCTACATCCCGCACAACTAACGGACGCTCCTTCAAGCCGAAGAAGCTCTCGGTCCCATTTCTATACCCCGGGGTCTGAGCAATTTTCATAGAGGACATACCATAGATGATTCCTACCAAGTTTCGGTGGTAGCCATGTTTGTTAACCGATCAGGACGAAATGAGCAATTTTCATAGAGGACATACCATAGATGATTCCTACCAAGTTTCGGTGGTAGCCATGTTTGCTAACTGATCAGGACGAAATGAGCAATCTTCATAGAGGACATTCGATAGATGCTTCCTACCAAGTTTCAGTTCATTTGGATGAGGGTTTTCAGAGAAGATTAAAATGTGAAAAGTAAACGGATGACAGATGACGGATACCAAGTGATGGCAAAAGCTCATATTGCCTTTGGCAAGGTTTGCTAAAAAGAATATCAAAAATGTGAATACATACTTGCAATGTATAGAATAAACATGTTACAGTATATCAGCATTAGTTAATTTCTAAGGGAGATAATGGCAAGAGTTTTTTTCAACAGTTTAGGCAAGAGTTATATTTCTTTTAACAGAGGAGAAGATTTTTTATAAATCAACCAATTAGACACAAGAATTGCCTGTGGCGGCCATGTTTGTAAACCGATCGGGACAAAATGAGCAATCTTTATAGAGGACCTTCCATAGATGCTTCCTACCAAGTTTCAAAAATCGGTCAATCAGAAACAAGAATTGCCTATGGTGGCCATGTTTGTGAATGGATGAGGACAAAATTGTGTTTAAAATTCAGAACGATGAAATAGAACGTAAGGTATCACATGGAAACCATTCTGCCTAAATAAACGTCAGAGAAAATCGAAAGGGGCAATCAAGAATAGACAATCCTGAGAAACTGGCAACACCAGGCACACAAGACACAAGACTAAGACAAAAACCACAACACAGTAAAGTAACAATATAAGTTAGACACCAACAAACAATGAAAACACGACATGAGTCCTCCAACAAACAACTGCAGGCAAAACATCACTCCATGCTGAAATCGTTGCAGAAATCACAACACGGAACTCAGAACATAAAGGCACACGACAGGACAAAATGTTGGACATCACTATACAGAAACTAAAGATGGACGTCAATGACGACTGCATCATAACATACCGGTAATACAACCTCAAAATTCTTTTTACAGCCGCATAAAAAACTTACTCTGCTGCTGTATTCTCAGAGAAAACACAAAAACAGTCAGATCTTTCTGCTAACATTGGTGTCTGCTGGACGAAATGGTGGAAACGTCTTATCTCTAGAAATTTTGGTTTCATAAAAGTTTCTTTACTGGTTGCATCCACTATCTGTAATAAATAAGATAAAGCATTAAGTGTCTGCAGGGTCATTTCCTACTTGTAGCAATAGTTTTATATGACATACTCTAAGATAAAGCATTAAGTGCCTGAGGGGTCATTTCCTACTTGTAGCAATAGTTTTATATGACACACTCTAAGATACAGCATTAAATGTCTGAGGGGTCATTTCCTACTTGTGGCAATAGTTT
>MJUT01007473.1:702552-715084 GCA_002080005.1 Gigantidas platifrons
AAACAAACATTTATAATAAAAATACATAAATCTGCTTCCTGTGGATATCTGAAAAACAAACATTTATAATAAAAATACATAAATCTGCTTCATGTGGATATCTGAAAAACAAACATTTATAATAAAAATACATAAATCTGCTTCCTGTGGATATCTGAAAAACAAACATTTATAATAAAAATACATAAATCTGATTCCTGTGGATATCTGAAAAACAAACATTTATAATAAAAATACATAAATCTGCTTCCTGTGGATATCTGAACTAGAGGCTCACATGAGCCTGTATCGCTCACCTGACATAACTAAGTCCTCTTAAGAATGTCTGCATGCCAAATACATCTAAGTTACTATTCAAATCCCATAGGGTTCTATGTTAAAACTATGTCTGCTCATGGCAGCCATCTTGGATGAAGGTAGTAGTCACCAGACACAATTTTAAAAGTATACTACCCAAGGACCATCCATGCCATATTTGCTTTAAATTGGCCGACTGGTTTCAGAGGGAAGACTTTTAAACAATTTTCCCATAGGGTCCTATGTTAAAACTATGTCCACTGACTGCGGCAATCTTGGATGGAGGTCGGGCTCACAGGACATAATTTTGAAAGTTGACCACCTAAGGACCATTCATGCCATGTTTGCTTTAAATTGTCTTGCTGGTTTCAGAGGAGAAGACTTTTAAACATTTTTTCCATAGGTCCTTTGTTAAAACTAAGTCGAGTCATGGTGGCCATCTTGAATTTCCGATCAGTAAACGATTCACAAGTTTAGTACAGGATCACCCAATGATCATTCCTGTAAAGNGTCCTTTTTTCTTGGCCATTGTATTGTCTGTTCTTTTATCCTTTTTTCTTGGCCATTGTATTGTCTGTTCTTTGGTCCTTTTTTCTGGGCCACTGTATTGTCTGATCTTTTGTCCTTTTTTCTTGGCCATTGTATTTTCTGTTCTGTTGTCCTTTTTTCTTGGCCATTGTATTGTCTGTTCTTTTATCCTTTTTTCTTGGCCATTGTATTGTCTGTTCTTTTGTCCTTTTTTCTTGGCCATTGTATTGTCTGTTCTTTGGTCCTTTTTTCTTGGCCATTGTATTGTCTGTTCTTAGATTTACGGCTTCTGATTACCGGATTGATACCTTCAATTTGTTTTTCAGTTTCTAAACCAATGAGTTATAAAACCTTTTCTCGGTTTGTTGCATACGATCTTCATCCAGAATTTATTCTAATATGTTTTATATGCATCAGCTTCTATATATTTATCTTCTAATATAATATAATATATCACTTTATTCTCTAAACCAATGTTACAAAGGTTACAGTTTACTTAATCAAAATTATCTTTCACTCATTTTATACCTTGATTCATAGGTTAAATATTTTATATGAAGGAATAATGAATTGGCTAATTGAATCGTATTTCAGCTTTTGTCATGGTAGAGCAAGAGTGCAAACTCATGGCAATAATTTACGTCACGATCTTAAAGTAGTGTGCCCACACACAACCAGTGAACTCTTTTCAGATAGGTTGTATCATGGAGGAGAGAAAGTAGGACCTTTTTCATACCCGGTTTTTCTTTTTGAGATAATGAATGATTAAATATGATCTTTACCTTTTCTTTTTGGTATACAATTGTATTTCCCCTAATATGCAATAAAATAAACAAAAAAAATACCAATCTGTCGGAACAATTCCCAATTCCAATTGAAGAGTTTGAACTTGAGATACCAAAGGGGCAATTAGAATCCGTATATCGAAGAAGAACCGACAAAAAATGGCCAAAAGAAAAAGTACAAAAGGACAAACAACGATCTACAAACATACACATGAAACTAAAGATCGAGTAACAGGAACCCAACTAAAAACCGGGGGTGAACTCAGGTGCTCCGGAAGGGTAAGCAGTTCCTGCTCCACTAGAGGCACCGGTCGTGTCAATCTAAAAATCGTAGAAAGAGGGATAATTTTAACACACACACAAATACATGACTGGTCACTCTCCTGGCTTGGTACAGACACTACAAAGAAAATGACGGGGATAAACTAGTTTCATGGACCCTACCCTCACATCATAGTGAATACAAATATAACATTATGAATAATCTTTGAGATATTTCCCAAGTATGCCGGTGACGTAAAATTATAACTCTTAATTGCAAAATCAACGATTTACCATATGAAAAAAGAAGTAAAATTCAATAAACGATGACGTTCTTTAAAGATTTCACTTTCAGTACAGGAAAAATCGGAAGTACTTTTAACAAAGATAATTGCATACTTACGTTCACTTTATTTACAATCGTGACTTTGTTCTTCTTTTTTTTGTACTTTAAAGCTTAAATAAGACCAATAAGGTTAATATTTCCGGAATTAGAAAACTGCAATGATACGTTTTCAAGAATTAAGTAGCAATAATATAAATAAATCATGGTTTTAGATTGACAAAAAAGAACTTTTACCTATTGTAAGATTTCTAAATAATTAGATTTGTTTGCTTTGAAAGCCTTATTTTTATTTCTATCCTCTTTGATTCAATACATTTTAATCAATTAGTGTTTTCTTGAAGTTTATTTTCATTAAGGAGATGTAATACAAAGATCAAAGATAAATTAATTTCCTATGTATAAATATAAGAAGGGGTATTATGGTTTAGTGGATATCAATTCTTAGTTAATTCTGATCAAATATATACCAAAGGCAATCTTATATATAAAATTAAGTGTTTGTTGTATATAATTCTAACATGACCTCCTTCATTCGCTTTGTTAACAAACGAGAGAGTTATCCATTCGGTAAAATATCATTAGCACATGCGCCGGTGAATGTGACGGACTTTTCCATTGGCAGCATAAATTGTAACCCGAATAATGCCGATATAGGGCGCAGTATTATTCGAGTGACATAAATTGTGTACGACATTTTCCGCAAGCGTAGATATAAATTACTGTCTTCCAATCAAAATATGCTACCGTATTTGTACTCTTAGACATATCAGAATCGAAATAAATCATGGATGACTGAATGTGTTTTGAGTTTTAACATGGATTGACCGATATTAGTAAATTTTATCCCTCGCTTCTGGCTCGGGATAAAATACTAATATCCGCCATTCCATGTTAAAACTCCCAACACATTCTGGCTTCCATGATTTATTTCTTAAATAAACTTTAGAGAAAACCGAAAAGTCATCAATAATGGACAATCCAGAGGCACGAGCAATATTCCTCAAAATGCACAGAACGAAAACAAAAGCACTACACATAAAACTATATAGACGAGCAGCAGGGAACCCGCCAAATAAGGTGGAGGTGACTTCATGTGCTCGCGAAGTGTAAGTAGTTACCGTTTCTTATAAGACACCCTCCGTGTAACTCATATAAGAACAACTAATATAGTTAGCTGGCACATATGAACCCTGACATGAATCCGTACGGGATGTCTTCAGATGTTAGTGTATAACCAAATTAATAACAAAATAAAACAAGATACAATAAACATTTAATTTTAATTAGATTGACAGTGTAGCTTTTAATATTACCTTATATCTTGACTTATTAAAACTAATCTCGTCCTTTCCTCATTCATGATATTCGGTCCTTCGATTTACGGTTTCTGATTACTTCAGTCTTCCATTCAGAACAGATGGATACTTAAGGGGGTACCGTACACTACAGGGAGATAACTCATTAAAATTAGTTGAACGTTTTGATCATATGATGTCTGTATGCAGATTTCAAGCATATCGGTGAGCAAAACCACAGAGAGAAAAGCTGCTATGTGGCTAGTGAATTTATAGCTCTAAGTCTATTGGTTGGAATTTGCTAAACATTTTGATATTTATTACAGTGGATATATTCAAACACACTGCCCAAAAAATAAGAGAATTAAATGAGCAGATCAAATTTTACCTGAAGTGTATGGTACCATCTTAACATGTCTGTAATCAATTATAATACTGATCAAATATATACAAAAGGTAATCTTGAATTTAAAATTAAGTGTTTGTTGTATATCAATAAACATTAGAGAAACCCGAATAGACTATCACAATTTCACAGTTAACGTTGGGCACAATGCATAACACGAAGAAAAACAAAACAAAAACACAACAAAGAAAACTAAATAGATGAAGAATATATTGACAAAATATATATAATATAACAAAAATAACAGTAATGATCGACAAAATAACCAATCATAGCAATTATTTACTCCCAAGCTAAGCAAAAAATAACTAACATAATGTTGAAAGAAGAGCTAAACAACTCAATCATAATCCTAAACAAAGCAACGTTATCTACCTTTCTGTCAATCCACAAATTAATTACATGAACAAAGATATCATAACGACAGAAGTCGATGGTAATTAAAGGCTTGCCTTGGGACAAGCAAACAAATATGGCAGGATAAAACCCCGTATCCTGGTATGATTTATAAACATCACCTCTGCCTGTCTAGCAGAAATAAAGAAACAATATGAACAAGAATATCTACCATATTACTTTCTACTCGAAATACTACACTTTCACAGAAAAAGACGTCATGTACTGTACAAAAGCAGGAACACTTGGTAAGTGTCTACTAGATTAGCATGTAGAATATGATTATTTGCAATATTTAACATGTGATATATGAACTGCTAGCTATGATTGCTTTTCAATTGAAATTCAATATATTTTTTAATAAATATCATGGTTGTCAAAATTGTCGTTCATTTATCAATACTTGGATACATTTATAGTAATATCAGTTTGCAGCACTTATATGTAACTGGATGTCGGACACAGAAATAGTTGATAATATGCAATTTCCATAATTATCAAATTGAGAGGGGTTTATTTCGCAAAGCCCGAAGAATGAGAGAAATAACTCTTTCGATGTTTGATAATTATGGATATTAACTTTTCAGGAAGGACATAATGGTATTATTATATAGCACTAAACCACATAGAAGCAACTAACGAAAATGGATTTGTACATTTGTATATAAAAAGCAACGTGCAGAAAACTGTTCCATCCCATCATGTTCATTTTTTGTGTATTGGCAGACGATGAAAAATAACGAGTTATTAGTCCGACATGAGTTACGTACAAAATTATAACAGTTAATTTTCGCTACGTGCATATTCTCGAAAAGTCATTAGCTCTACCTGCAGTATACCGCGGGAACAATTAGTTATTGTTTAACATCATAGTAAGATAACAGAAGTATTTCCTACTCAGTTACTATAGTAACGCATAATAACATCATTTTGGGAATTAACTCCTTCTCAATTTGATATTTATGGATCTTCACTTTTCATGAAGGCCATAATTGTATATAAAGATGTTTGAAATGAGTCAATTACAGTTAGACAATACATACAATAATTTAATAGGAAAAGAATCTAAAATTGATACGCAGTTTATATATTTAAGTAAGAAGATTATGTGTCCTGTAAAGAAATTTTCAGGTTATATCTTAGCTGCTTGTGCAAAAAGATACTCAAAGAAGATTATGTTGCTCCTAGGTTGAAGTCATCACTACCAGCAATTCGACGGTCTTCATCACGTCGTTGTTGACCCTTCCGAAATATCCATTTCCCTTTTCCATTAGCCATAATTAATTATTTTTTTTAGTTTATCTGGATTGTCAATTCATGCTTGCTTCAGTATTCTCTAATTGAAATTAAATATATGGAGCTTTTATATTTCTGCACGAATCCAAATAATCATTAAATAAAGGGCAGTCTTTTTTAATCTTTACACCTCATGATACAGTAACTTCAGTTCATAATCATCAAACCAGCAACAGAGTTATTCCTTTCTGCAATGTTCTGACAACATCTTTCAATCTTACAAGTTTCTTGCCACATTTCTGAAAACGATTATATACTATTTATGAAGCTTTCTATAAACTTATGGAAACCAAACACAAACATGTTCTTATTATTACCACCATCTGCAAACATCCATTTTGGTATCCTGGAGGCACATTTGTTTGCAGCATGTCTGATTCCAGTTAGCTGCAAGCTTGCTGCAAGCGCTTGTGTTTTGCTCAATTGTGTCATATGCAATTATATAGTGTAAAATTGGATATAATTATAGATAACGTTTGCCGCAGTACTTGCGTGGCCTATAGCTAAGTTAGTTGACATTGATCACAAATCAAACACACTGTGGTCTAAGACCACTAATGTTGGTTCCCTTCTCTATACCTACTCCAAGTGTTACGATTTCCAGACACCTACTCAAGTTCTGTTAGCTCGATTTCGTCCTCACGACAAGCTGAAGAAATGTTGAAAATGGCGATAAACGCGAATTATCATAACAACCATATGTATGTCCCATTTTATACGGCATGTACTATAAATAGATTCGCAAAGCAGACGCCAAACTTGATAAGGCATTGTGGTATAAATAGATTCGCCATATTTATGTTCACTTAATGGGATCGTACTGATTATGACAAGATTTAGAATTGTGCTAGTAGTATGTGCCACTTTATAGGACCTGTGCTAAAAATAGATTCATCATTCCCATATCCTACTTAATGGGGGCTCGCCGGTTGAATAATGCATACATGTGTACATTTAGGACACATGCATGTCATTAAAGATATGCATATGCGTGCTAGCGACGCTACAGTATATACATGAATACCAGTAAGGTAGATTGATGCAAAAGCTATAGCAATAACGATAGGTACATGGCATAATATATGGCAGTAATGACATTTAGAAATGTTGAACTCTATTCTAGAAACTGTGGATTTATGCATACTAGTAACAAAACATAATGTCAAAGCGATGTCAGTAATTACCGTGTTTATTACAATAGTAACACGACGGGTAGCACTAGTGGAGCAGGAACTGCATGCCTTTCCAGAGTTCATCCCCGGTTTTAGTGGGATATGTGGGTTGCTCGATCTTTAGTGTTCTATGTAGTGTAGATTACTGTCTGTCCTATTGTCCCTTTTCCTTTGGATATTGTATTGTCTGTCTCTAGATTTACGGCTTCTAATTACCCATTTAATATCTCCAAACTTTTCAGTAATGATAACTACATACCTCGATGTAGCTATTATGATTTTGTGACTGTGAAATGTAGAACAGCAATAGAAGCGTTGTTCCTTTACTTTAATTTGTGTCTAAGTGTAATGTTTGACAGTTTCTCATGTCCATTTACATCCATATCCTTTCTTGTTAGAAGCTGTTTCTTTACTTTTAATATGTGTCTAAGTGTAATGTTTGGCAGTCTCTCGTGTCCATTTACATCTATATCTTTTCTTACTACAAGCTGTTACTTTATTTTAATTTGTGTCTAAGTGTAATGTTTGACAGTCTCTCGTGTCCATTTACATCTATATCTTTTCTTATTACAAGCTGTTACTTTACTTTTATTTGTGTCTAAGTGAAATGTTTGGCAGTCTCTCATGTCCATTTAAATCCATATCCTTTCTTACTACAAGCTGTTACTTTATTTTAATTTGTGTCTAAGTGAAATGTTTGACAGTCTCTCGTGTCCATTTACATCTATATCCTTTCTTACTACAAGCTGTTACTTTACTTTTATTTGTATCTAAGTGAAATGTTTGGCAGTCTCTCATGTCCATTTAAATCCATATCCTTTCTTACTACAAACTGTTACTTTACTTTAATTCGCGTCTAATTGTAATGTTTGAGAGTCTCTCATGTCCATTTACATCCATATCCTTTCTTACTACAAGCTGTTACTTTACTTTAATTTGTGTCTAAGTGAAATGTTTGGCGGTCTCTCGTGTCCATTTACATCTATCCTTTCTTACTACAAGCTGTTACTTTACTTTAATTTGTGTCAAAGTGAAATGTTTGTCAGTCTTTCGTGTTCATTTACATCCATATCCTTTCTTACTACAAGCTGTTTCTTTACTTCTAATATGTGTCTAAGTGTAATGTTTGACAGTCTCTCATGTCCATTTACATCTATATCCTTTCTTACTACAAGCTGTTACTTTACTTTAATTTGTGTCTAAGTGAAATGTTTGGCAGTCTCTCGTGTCCATTTATATCTATATCCTTTCTTACTACAAGCTGTTACTTTACTTTAATTTGTGTCTAAGTGAAATGTTTGGCAGTCTCTCGTGTCCATTTAATTTGTGTCTAAGTGAAATGTTTGGCAGTCTTTCGTGTCCATTTACATCCATATCCTTTCTTACTACAAGCTGTTACTTTACTTTTAATATGTGTCTAAGTGTAATGTTTGACAGTCTCTCGTGTCCATTTACATCTATATCCTTTCTTACTACAAGCTGTCACTTTACTTTAATTTGTGTCTAAGTGTAATGTTTGACGGTCTCTCGTGTCCATTCACATCCATATCCTTTCTTACTACAAGTTGTTTTTTTACTTTAATTTGTGTCTAAGTGTAATGTTTGAGAGTCTCTCATGTCCATTTACATCCATATCCTTTCTTACTAGAAGCTGTTTCTTTACTTCTAATATGTGTCTAAGTGTAATGTTTGACAGTCTCCCGTGTCCATTTACATCCATATACTTTCTTACTACAAGCTGTTACTTTACTTTAATCTGTGTTTAAGTGTAATGTTGGATAGTCTTTCATGTTCATTTATAGAACTTCAAAGGAAACAATACTACAATAATTAAAGAACAAACAACAATTACGTTTTAATAACTCAAATTTTAATTGTTCTGGAATTCAAAATAAGCTTCGTAACACAGGTATACGTATTGCTCATTATAGCATCAGTATCATGTTATATATCACAATGGTTTTAATAGTTTAACATTCTTCCTACTCTTCATTATAGAAAATAATAAGTTGTAATTATCCATAATTATAGTGCACTGGATTTTAAACAGACAAAACGAAATAAAATAGTAATTTTAAACGACATTCAGAAAAAAACAGCATATTACTTCCTTGTTTGAAAGTTCTTTAAAATGTTTTTGTGTCATTATGTTGTCTTATATTTCCTACTGAATGTTACTGTCTACAAATGTTGTTAAGTGATCAGAAGAATATTATAATAGTAGAATCTCTATCTTTGTCCACGGAATCAAATGGGTTCTAAATGTTTTTAAATTGTGGTCGTTCTTGGGAAGGCCATGATGAACAAGCTAAACATCATGTCACCTTCTAAAGAGATATGTATAAGGTTTTAGTACACTTTACGTGAGCATTTAATTATTGTCATCGAACTGCAAAATTGTAAATATTTGCAAATTAGGAAGATGTTTGATTTTGTTTGGATAAACTCAAACATTTGATTAAGATTATTTTACAAATAACTATGACCATTTCTAGTAATTTTAACCAGTACCTAAAATACTGCTATAGTTGACTACATGATAAAGATGTACTAGTTATTCCATATATTGCATTAGGTGTGAGTGGGATCAAAACATTGTTATTACGTATTACGTGCGTTACTATGAATCTTAATATATAACAAATAGAAAACAAATACAATGTACATAGATAGTAACAAATAATAATCCACCACAAACTAACCTCCCCACCCCCCTCCCAAAAGACAGAAGGAAATTCCACAATACTAAATATAACTTATCAATGCCTCTTACAATTACAAAGTTCATCTCTGTTGGGGTTCGTCCTGATAATATTTTGTTTTAGATGTAGTGTTTTGTAGATCATTGTTTGTCCTTTTGTCCTTTTTATTTTCCCCCATTGTATTGTCTGTCATTCTTTGATTTACGGCTTCTGATTACCTCTTTAGTATCATTAAGCTTATCTTCCAACAAAATATATAATTACATTGTTGTTCTTATATGTTCATATTTTGTTATTAATATGTTTATATGTTAATGAATTTGTAATAAGGAATGAGATCAACACATTTTATGTCCATAAATTACGGAGAAAACATAAAAATGTTGAAATAAAATTTAGTGCGCACGACGTGTTTCGAGAATAACCTTCATCAGGTACGATTCAAAAGCCAAATAATTTTAATGCTTGGAAGCACGTTCATAGTCGAAAGATTAGTAAGCCAAATAACTGTTAAAATCGTTGTGGGCTATAAAACCACAGAGCCTAAACAAGATAGCCAACATCGTCTAAGATCACTCATGCCTATAACTCAGGCTCTCTGCAGAACTTGCAGAGATCAGACGCGTTCCATGTGTGAGCTTCCTTGAGGACATTGCCATGTTTCAAATCAATATCGTTGAGATAATTTGTAATCTCATATTTTAACATGTTTATACATTGTGACGATTGAAAACGTACAACTTGAAGAAAAAAAAGCTTCCAACCCAGCAAATTTTAGCATGACTTCTAATGGAATAAAATAACCAATTTCATATCTAGGCTATGTTATGTGGCTACTGGAGATTTAATTATGCAACAAAGTCAAAATGAGAGTAGGAGTTTTCTTCATGAGAGCTGATAATTCTCAATTCATAATTCATACTTGTACCCATATATTCAGATATCTTTTATATCACAGCCCTATAGTTGTGTAAGAAATATTAATGACATAATATGCGTAATTTTGGGTCACAATATCTTTATGCTATGGGAAGAAGCGTCATATTTTGTTCTGTTTCACAATATATTGTGATTTCATTTATATCACATTAACAAATTCCATCTGTGCCATAAATAATTTGCAATGTATGGAAGCATTCCTGTGGTAGACATGCGAGACATATACATAGACGTAAGAGAAAACAGAAGAAATAGTCAAGAATTGACAATCCAGAGACACTGGCAATATTGGGCACACACGACACAGGATAAAAGAAACATATTACCATATATAAACCCTGCAATTGTACTGGTCTATGTCTATGTTATCATTCCTGTGTGTGATAGTGTCTGGTTGTTTTGTTGTCTATGTCTATGTTATCATTCCTGTGTGTGATAGTGTCTGGTTATTTTTGTTGTTGTTGATTTTGTTTTTGGGACTAATTCGTGTGCAGGATGTTTTTTATTGTGCGTTTGTCTGATCTGCCGTTGGAGTTCCAATAATTAAGAGGGGGTGGTTGCGATCCCATTAACCAGTTTGGCCCAGCTACATTTTGTCCCTGTTTAAGCCAGGACCTGGATTCCCAATGCCAGTGTCGAGGTCATTTTGTGTCAGTGACCTGAGGTGAGAGGTATTTGCTCCTTTTGTTGATATTATAGGGATTACTGACCATTACTGCTTTGTTTTCGTAATTAAACATGATTGGCGTTTTAAATATTTGTGCATATTGTCACGTCTTTCACAAACAAATGTTGCCCAGTACTAAAAATGTAAACCACTTTGTCATTGTTGTTCATATTGTGATTTGATATCTCTAGACCAAAACATCTTTTAAGAGAAAGAACTGTGTTATCAATTAAGGTTAATTTCAGAAAGAAATCCTACAATTCAAAATATAACTTATCAATGCATCTTACAATTACAAAGTTCATCTCTGTTGGGGTTCGTGCTGATAATATTTTGTTTTCTGTGTAGTGTTTTGTAGATCGTTGTTTGTCCTTTTGTCCTTTTTATTTTTCCCCATTGTATTGTCTGTCATTCTTCGATTTACGGCTTCTGATTACCTCTTTAGTATCATTAAGCTTATCTTCCAACAAAATATATAATTACATTGTTGTTCTTATATGTTCATATTTTGTATTAATATGTTTATCCTCGATGGTCGTAAGTTCGTTACCCTAAGCTGTTTAGCAAGGAAAAGTTTTGCATACTCATACCAGAAATTAATTTGACTGTTTGCTAACATTCTCTAGATGTTTGCAAATATTTTTATACCTTTAATTTTTAAATAACTCGGAAAAGAATAGGACCAGCATCAATATCCGTAATGTGACCTATTTCCAAAATGAAAGCGGCCATGCTTGTAAGTTTGTGACCCTGATGTACCGCCTCATTGTGCACACATGCCCAAACAACCTGAAAATAGATGAGGCCATGCATATTGTATTTTTATTTTCGGCAATGGAGAACATTCACCCCTTTTCCCATCAGGTGGCGTCACTGTACCAACGGTGGTTACGAAAACGTTTGTTTTCAGATAAACGCTTGTAACCAATGTAATCAAATGGCAATAGCATTACCTACATGGTGTCCTTGATCTGAAAACGTTACGTAATATGACGGTGTGCACAGCATATAGAAAGAACGGAAGTGATCATAAAAGATTTTAATATGATATCTCCTATACCCTTTTTCTAGTTTATTTCACAGTGACCGGTAACAATCATAGGACCCAATGGCAATGTTAATGTAAAATTGCACACGTGTGTTTTTGTGTTTGTTTTTTTTTTACTTCATTTGGGTCTAATCAAAATTTGCACACGCGTTTTTCAGAGTTAATTGAACCAAGTTGAAAATTATACACATGTTTTTTTCACACTATATCGTCTAACCATGTAAAATTGCATACTCGGTTTTGTATCAAATGTTTGAAGATCCCCACTGAAGCGCAAGGGCAGGCAAATGCAATACAGTGACGAAAATAAAAAGGACAATCGTTGCTATACAAAACACTACACAGAAAACTATCTTTTATCCCACAGTCAGATTTTTTCACAGGAAACAAAAAT
>MJUT01007473.1:715996-749417 GCA_002080005.1 Gigantidas platifrons
AATAATAATCAAGTGACTGTTGATGAAAAATAAAATCCACATAATATGACTGTTAATGAAAAAAAAATCAACATTATCTATAATACGACCCAGGTATTCACGTTTTATTTTTTTCCCATATCTTCAGAATGTTTAATTTGATGCCTTTATTTGAATGACTTAATAGGCTAGTCAAAATAGCATTTGACCTAAAAAAAATTGCAACAGAATTTTTCTTTCCGTTATCTTTTAGGGAAAGGCCCAAAATAAGATATATTAAAAGTCTACCAAAATCAACTCACGGGAAAGACGTCATTTTTTATCATAAAAAATCGTGTATTTTCGCTGATTTTAACGTTACAGATGGGATGCCGTACACAGACTATTTATCAAGGGGAGACCATAAAAGTTTCTTCCCGCTATGAATTCAAATATCAATAAACATATTATGTGACAATTATGAATTGGGTAATTATTTATCAGTAAAAATACAACATAATTATCATATCTATCATCTGAAGATCTAGGAATTCTCTCCCTTTTTAGGAGAATATTTAATTTTGTTGCATTTACACTTTTCGTCTCCCGTGCCTTGAATGTACGTTTATTTCATTGATTTGTGTTCTTAAATACATTTTAATAGCCATAAAAAAGAAAAGAAAATCTTTATAGACTACTAGAACATGCATTTATAATTACAATAAGCATAAAAACAAGAGAAATTCTCGTCAGATTTTTTCTACGGAACGCCGGTTTAACAAAAATGCACAAACCATCAACGTTATTATTTTCAATATGAACATTAATGAGATATCAGGTAGGTTTATTCTATTGATACGAAGGAGGACAATTTTAAGTTATTTAATTTTCAACAAATGATGGCGTTCTCCTGTCTATGGAACGCCGTTTTTACCATGCTATACTTATAAATACACATAGTAAATTCGTCCTGATTATGCATGAAATATTTGCGACTGGACGTTAAACAACTAACAATCAATCAATCAATCAATCAATACCAACAAAATAAGTAGATACTTGTTTACATTGGATTGTATATCAGACAAAATGACAAGTATATTATTGCAAGTTTTATATGTACAAGTTTCATAAAGGTCGCATGCTTTTTCAACAACTTCGTCGCATTCACTGGTAAATCCACGAACAGCTCTGGGTATAATCATTCGGTGTCAGTCTGCCACATACACATGAATCTGATATAACAGTGGGATTTGACTCTTGTAAGTTGTATTACCGGCTTACTTTGAATATCGAATGGTATCGGCTGGAAACCGGGAGTTTCACTTGACTTCGATACAAGAAATGTTGCCGTATTTTGTGGCTGCCGGTCATAATCTTTATGCTAAATTGGCATACGTTTATTTGTCAATGATGTTTAAACTTGAACTCGATCACCCAGAAGTGTACAGGCATTTCAAAGCGGGGCATCATGTACATAGGAGGACAGACCGTTTTTGGGGTGGCCTTTCTACAGACCTAACTATAGAGCAGATATTGATGAGGTGTTAAATCTTCTGGAGGCTTAACCAGAGGCATTATCGCACGTATTGGTGAAGCTTAACGTGCACAATGGATGCTATCCTGTCAGCATGTGCAGACTACCACAGTGCTATGCAGGAACTTACTGGAGTTGGATACTTTACCAGTGACCAGCACAAAGAAGCTACCNTTAAGAATCACAAAATTAACACCCTTAAAAAAATCCGCTTAAATAGTAGATTAATAAATGTAGATATTTATGTTTCAGACAGAATATGTTTTTAACATCGTGTTGGGAGTCAGTGGGTATAGTGTTGCATATGGCAATTTTTCAGCTATATCACGACGTGACCAATTTACTTTTCAATATGAAGATGAGGCCCCAACACGATTATTATTTTTTTTAAGTATTTATATCTAAAAACTGATATAGATGTACATAATTTTCTATGATAAAGCTCTATATCTTAAAGACACGCCACCGTTATTGGAATCGGACACCGTGTATATAAAATTCGCCAAGAATACATTTTTTTAATTGATTGAGATTCTAACATTGATAAACGTTTATTTATCATGAAAACATAAAATCGCGATACAACAAAACTAGAACACCAACACGAAAATCATGTATAAAGGGAAATACAAAGAATGTGAACCAATATCAAACTTTGTTTACAACGTACATCTATCTACATGTATACATGTGTATGTAATTGTACTAGTATTACCTCATTCTACAGTTATTGTACGTGTACTATGCGTATTTCCTAAGTACAAAATTATTAAAAATATTGATTTTTGCTCATGGAGGACAAAAGAAAATAAATATAAGAATGTAATTTTATTTCATATTCGCATTCACAGTTAGTAATAGGTGCCCGTGACCCAGATATGATTGCAACGTTGTCCTTGTCTTATTTCAACGTGATGACGTGATCACTTTACGAAATAAAACGCTCAGCTAACCACCGTTAGTACTCGAGCGACACCTGTTGGGTAAATTTGGGTGAATGTTCCCCATTGCGTATATTACAGTACGATGAAAACAACAATGATTATAATATTAGGAAAGAAATAACATTGCACTTACATTTTTTGTACTTGCATAAATAAGAATGGCTATTGTGAAGAACCACAGACCATAGGCAAGTATACTGGTACGGCTGTGAGTTGTAAATAAAAGACAAAGATAACATTTTAGTATGATAATTTAGTAAGGCTAAGGGATATCAACAGAAATTTTTATATAATGGCCTTAAATATATTTTTTATAATTTTTACTTGTTATTTCATTGAAAAATCACTCATGAAAATAACGTTTAATAGAGCTAAGAAACATATCAACAAAAAAAAACAAAAAAAGTAATTCCTTTGGCCATACAAAGAAAAATGTCGTCATGTGACCTTCAAGCAGATGGTGACTTGTCATTTGGAATGTCAACAGACCGACTGAAGGAATTTCCCAAGAAATTCTTCGAACATCTAGTTAAGAAAGAAAAAGCAATAACGAAATCAGCCATTTTTCACCAAATTTTTAAAACAGCTGCAATAACTTACCTGTTTATGTTCCATTTTCATCCAAAAGTGGCATATACTTTGGGAAACGTCAGCGTTACTTGCACGTTGCAGAAGGTAAATATTTATTCATGATGTCACGAGTTAAAGGGAAAACACCGAATGTCACGAACTTAGAAGCATCGACGATATATGTTAATGGCAAATCTAAAAGTAATGAGATCTAAACATTTTCTCTCAAAATTTATTTATAAAAAAAGACATTATGGAGAAAACAAAAACATAAAAACCGTAGATATCAAATTTAGTGTGCACGACGCGTGTCTGGAAGAACCTTCATCAGGTACGAATCAAAATAACCTTCATCAGGTACGAATCAAAATAACCTTCATCATGTACGAATCAAAAGCCAAATAATCTAAGTCTAAATGTCTAGGAGCATAAAAACCAAAGGGAGTAAACATAATATCCAAAACCGGTTAATGTCACATATGCCTGGGTAGGTGGTGGGGGTACCTTAGGATTCATAATATTATTGGGCAAGATACAGTAATGAGGATTAGTTTAATTCAAATCGTATTCACAGTGAATCCACGGTTTTGATACGGTTTTTGTTTTCTTTGTTTGTTTTTTTTTTTTGCGAAGATGTTAAGATTCCTCTTTGTGATAATGTATGAGGTTTTTTGTGGAACCAATTCGTATGCAGTTTTTTTATTGTGTGGTTATGGCTGAATTACCATTGGAGATCACATTATCAAGATGGGATAGTTGAGATTCAATTAACCAATTTGACCCAGCAACATTTTTGTTCCTGTCCCAAGCCAGGACCTGGATTTCCGATACCACCGTCGTGGACTTTTTGTGTCAGTGAATTGAGGTGAGAGGTACAATGTATTTGTTCGTTTTGTTGGTATTATAGGGATTGATGACCATTACTGCTTTGTTTTCGTAATTGAAGATGATTGGCGTTTTAAATCTTTGTGTATATGGTTATCGCTTTAACAAACAAATGTTGTTCACTACTGAAAATATAAATCACTTAGTCTTTGTTGTTCAGATTGTAATTTGACATCTCTAGACTAAAAAAATACTTTCTGTTTCTTTTAAGATAAAGAACTGTGTTACAGATGAAGGTTATTAACGACGATGAAACGCGTCTTGCGCGCTACATTTGATATCTACGTTATTAATTACAAGTTTGTAATACCAAAAATAACAAAATGCTTTGGGAATATTTATTTTATAGTACATGTTATCCCAATATAAATTCTATTTGTGTTTTATTATGTAGTAAGTTATTCCTGTGAAAATAATACAGCTATGTTTATAATTAGCTATTTACCATGTATATGTGTCTTTAGTTTTTGATTTTATTCGTAGTTAGTAGTTACATCTAATAAAACATGTAATCAATATTATAGTGATCTCATTTATATTCCATTAACACATTCCATCAGTGTCATGTATATTTTGCAATACATGAAGGCTTTCCTGGGGTAGACTTGTGAGCTATATACATAAACATTAGAGAAAACTGAAGAGTCAGTCAAGATAATGGATTAATTGATTTATTAATTGGTTTTTGCTTAACACCAACTTTATTAGTATTTCAGCTATATCGTGGGTCAAGAATGGGCAATCCCGAGACAATGGCAACAAGGGCAACGTAAAGCGTGGCGTATTCCCTTGCCTAAATATTTGACGATGACCCATTATTATATTTTCGCTTTATTATGTAGGAAGTTGTTCCTAGGAAAATAATACAGCGATAATTAATAAAATTAGCTATTTACATTGTAACATCAAAACAAGAAGAATTAATTTAATAGTTGCCAATTCTCTGGTAGCTAGAACAACTGAGTAGCAAGTCACAGTAATGTTTTATAAATGTCTTTACCAAGTTAGGAAAGTGACCGATCATGTATGTGTATATACAAATGTAGGTATTGATTCTGTTTCCCTTTGCGATTTTTATATTAATTAGCTATTGGAATTGTTGAGGCTGTGATTTTTTCTTCATTATATTATTTTTCTTGTTCATTTAGTTAACATCATATAACCAAAGATATAACTGTGTTCCTAATTCAATCTACTATTGTTGTGGTCAAAATTTATTTCATTTATCTTCTTCTTTTTTCTCTGGCAAAACTCATGTGTAACAGTTTTTCTTTTCATCAACCTTTACTTTAAAACTTAATATAAAATAAACATTGTACAGAATAATGGGAGATATCATTAATTGTTACTTATTTTTTATCTTGTGAATGTTTATTCTATATTTGATTATACATGTGTTATGTCACAAGTACATGAAGTAGTGATAAGGCTGCTATGCTGTGTTTGGATTCAAAGCAATGTAATAAGACACAACCTGTTATTTGTTCTTATATCTAACTATTAAGTAAAGGTACAGAGACAAACATAAGGACAGATGTTCTAAAATTCTGGATATGTTATGCAGCAATTTAGCTAAAATTAGATGTTTCTCAGATATTTTCTTTCTATTTAATTAACTTTTTTGCGATACATTACCATCTAGCGAATTCCTGTATGAAGTAATGTAGGGAGTCAATTCTTCAATGGACCAATGAGTGACGACCCTTCCAAGTATTGAAGTATTAAAACCAAGCACAAGCCGAGTATTTATTGTCTAATAGATCACTATAGTTTAACTATATGAATCTTCCTTTCATAGAAGAGTTTGAAGATACCAAAGTGGTAATAAAAAATTGTAAATCGAAGAACAGACAACACAATGGCCTTAAGAACAAAGAACCATCTACAAAACATACACATAAAACTAAAGACCGAGTATCACAAACCCTACTAAAAACCGGGGGTGAACTCAGGTGCTCCGGAAAGACAGCTAAAGCTAATGAAATGTCACCTGACATGACTTTATACCAGGTGTTGTTAGATATTAGTGTATTTCAAAACAAAAAATAATATAATATATCCAATAAATATCTAATTTTAAAAAGCATGGTGATGCAGAGGTCGTCACTACAAACTATTTCAGTTGTCACCATTTTACAAGGCCACAACTTCTTCAATGAAATAGTGTCCTTGTAAGAAGAGTGACCTCTCTTGAGGGGGATAAAATAGTATCTCAGTGCATCTGAGATCTAGTCTGATGAGAGGGATGGCCTTGTAAGAGTGACCTCTCTTGAGGGGCACAAAATAGTATCTCAGTGCATCTGAACTCTAGTCTGATTAGAGGGATGTCCTTGTAAGAGTGACCTCTCTTGAGGGGGACAAAATAGTATCTCAGTGCATCTGAAATCTAGTCTGATGAGAGGGATGGCCTTTGGTGGGAGTGGCCTAACAAGAGGGGGCACTGTATTTCAATGAATTCAGTTCTTGAATAGGATGAGAAACTAGAGGCTCAGTGGGCTGAGCCTGTGTTGCTCACTTTTCATTGTGCTTTGAGGAAACTTAATACAGAATCTTCCATAGGTGCTTCCCACCAAATCTTGGTTCATTTGAAGATTTTTAGGAATCGACCAACCAGAAACAAGCATTGCCTATGGTGGCCATGCTTGGCAACGGATCGGGACGAGATGAGCAATTTTCATAGAGGACCTTCCATAGATGCTTCCTACCAAGTTTCGGTTCATTTGGCAAAACAGTTTCAGAGTAGAAGAATTCTAAAAATCAGTCAATCAGAAACAAGAATCGCCTTTGGCAGCCTCGTTTGTTAATGGATCGGGAGGAAATGAACAATCTTTATAGAGAACCTCCCATAGATGATACCTACCAAGTTTCGGTTCATTTGGCTAAGCAGTTTTAGAGAAGATTTTTTAGAAATCGACCAATCAGAAACAAGAATTGCCTGTGGTGGCCATGTTTGTTAACGGATCGGGACGAAATTAGCAATCTTTACAGAGGGCCTTCCAAAGATACTTCCTACCAAGTTTCGAATCATTTGGCCAAGCGGTTTCAGAGGAGAAGATTTTTTTTTAATCTGCCATTCAGAAACAAGAATTGCCTGTGGCAGCCATGTTTGTTAATGGATTGGGACAAAATGAGCATACTTTATAGAGGATCTTCCATAGATGCTTCCTACCAAGTTTCAGTTCATTTGGCTTCAGGGTTTCAGAGGAAAAGATTAAAATGTGAAAAGTTAATGGACGACAGACGATGGATGCCAAGTGATAGCAAAAGCTCACATTGCCTTTGGCAAGGTGAGCTAAAAATGGACTATCTGTAATATTTTACTATCTCAGTGCATCTGAACTCTAGTCTGATTAGAGGGATGGCCTTTGGTGGGAGTGACCTAATAACTGTATTTCAATGAATTCAGTACATGATTAGGCTGAGAAAAAAATGGACTATCTGTAACATGTATTTAATAGTATTTATTAACTCCAATTACACATGGCTCAATTACCTCAAGTACAATGTACTAAGGCTTAACAGTTATATGACATATGATGACCACCTCTTTGAACATTGCACAAATAAAATACATCTTTGTAAACAAAAACAAACTTTTTTCACTTGAAAAAATTATAACATAAAAAAAAAAATTAAAATGTCACATCGTAAAAATACAAAAATAACCTCCTCTAAAGACAGGAATTTAATGCTGTACAAATAATTAGCATTTAATGCATTATTGAAGAACCTCTTTCTAAAGAATATCTTATTTTGTTCCTATAGGTTCTAAACTAATATTATTCAGCAACTAGCAGTATTTTAGTGGAAACCACTTAACACTTTTCTGCATCATATCAGAAAAGGTCAAGGACACTTAAGAGAAAGAATTGTTTCAATCTATCTAGTTTTTCTTCTTAAGACATATAATGAAGTTTTTCTTCACATTTTATTCTATTTTTTCATATTTAACTAGTTACATTTAGTCTATACATTGTATTTAATCTCTAAAAAAAAATACATAAATGAGGTCTACAATTGAGCTACAATTGGTTTATTTTCTGAATACATCCAATCTCTGCTGTCATACAACAATTCTATGCAGTATCTGATATCTTGCCTGAGTTCTTTTCTACAAACTACTTATTAATTTCAAAAATCAATCTTCATATTTGCTTAGAAATTCCACATTACTTTTAAGACTACAGAAGTTTATTTTTAGGAGAGTGACTTCTTTATTATAACAATTACAGAATAATTTTCAGTTCCAAAATCTATAATGAAAAAAAATATTTGCTTCAAGTTCATTTATTTCTAGATCTGGTATTTCATGAAATAAATTATGATTATGAGTTACCTTCATTAATTACAAACTGTAGTTTAAACATACTATTATTGATTGGTTTAGCGAGAATGGATTTCTCATAGCAGTATGAGATTCAGACTCAAACTTTGCCTCTTATGCGGGATGCGATGAGAAGTCCACCACAAGCAAAACATATCAACGATGGTACATTCATATATATATCAGTGGCATCGATATAATGTCATGTTAGAAACTAACAATAAACAAATTATGTTTTATCATGTGCTTGTCGCTTGAAAATAGATATAGATTCTCCTTCTGTTGCCCGTGGGTTACGATATTTCTCCACTCAAGAGAGTTAAATTTAAAATTTTAACCACAAGCCATCAGGCAAGTGGTTAAAATTTTAAATTTAACTCTCAAGAGTGGAGAAATATTGTAACCCACATGGGCAACTGAAGGAAAATTTGTTTCTCCCATTATCTAACATGAACTTTATTTCAAATTTTAAATTAATGCGTTTGAAATTAATGCAGGGAAAGGCAAGAGACATTTTAATCCTCTAGAGGATTACAGATTTTTTCACCACTGGTTCAGCGGGGTTAAAACGCCGTAATAATGGGAGAAATATTATTACACATAAAGATCAAAAGTGAAAATTTACAAATTATTGACAATAATGAAGAATATGTTAAATCATAATTGGTGGGATATATATGTTTTGATTAACACTTTATTAATCTGTTACAATTAGAATACAATTATTAAATTTTGACCAAAAAAATCTACCTTTTTAAAAATTTGTATTATTATACACTCAAAACATTTCTTAAAAGCTAAATTTGAACATATTCATTTAGTCAAACCTGTATATAAAGGGCACTCAAAAACCTGACAATGTGTCCGTCATGAGCAGTTGCCCTTTATACACAGATTAAAATGATATGCACTATTCATTAATGGAGAAAATGAGGCTGCCATGTACAATATCTGTGATTTGGGTTATTTTTTTCTTATCTCAATATTTTAACCAGGAATATATCGTCATAACATTTAAAACATAAATTAACACTAAATAGCCCATTTTGAAAAAATTAAATCAACCTTAATTTCTTTATTTATTTTATGAGAACATCATTCAAAAATTACTTTTGTCAAAACAACTTAATATCATAAACACATAAAAAAACAAAACATAACATTTTTACAAAGAAAAAACCAACTTATTGTAAATATACATTGTATTACATGTTTTTCAGAATACTGTTTGCATTTTCCCAAAAGAAAACAGCAAAGTCAAGTGTGGACACATGAAAATGTTGTGTTAGTTCACACATGGTGATAAGGCAAATATTACAAATCTCAAAAGTCATGACAGAGTATGTTAAACAGATATTTGATGCAACCAAATATGGTTTACCTAATGTTAAGAAATTGTCAAAATACAAACCAATAAAAGTTAATTCAAAGGCAATATTTACAAATTCAGTGAAATATGACCATTGTTTCTGCTGCCATTCTCACCAGTATAACAACATTGAGGACTTGTTTTCTTGTGACAAAAATCACATGTGGAGCAATAAAAAGTAATAGTAACCCATTTTTACACATGTTTTAATGACTCTTTATGCAATAAAAAATATTGTTACTGCTTTCTACAAATGGTTTTATCTTGATTGATAAAGGGGAGATAATTAATCAGAAATGTTATCACAAGCTTCTACAAATGGTTTAATCCTGATAGGGAAAGATAAACTATTCAATAAATGTAATCACTGGTTTCTACAAATGGTTTGATCTTGATTGATATAGGGGAGATAATCAAATCACTGGCTTCTACAAATGGTTTGATCTTGATCGATAAAGGGGAGATAATCTAATCACTGGCTTCTACAAATGGTTTGATCTTGATTGATAAAGGGGAAATAATCAAATCACTGGCTTTTATAAATGGTTTTATCTTGATTGATAAAGGGGAGATAATAAAATCACTGGCTTCTACAAATGGTTTGATCTTGATTGATTAAGGGGAAATAATCAAATCACTGGCTTCTACAAATGGTTTGATCTTGATTGATTAAGGGGAGATAATCAAATCACTGGCTTCTACAAATGGTTTTATCTTGATTGATAAAGGGGAGATAATCAAATCACTGGCTTCTACAAATTGTTTTATCTTGATTGATAAAGGGGAGATAATCAAATCACTGGCTTCTACAAATGGTTTGATTGTGATTGATAAAGGGGAGATAATCAAATCACTGGCTTCTACAAATGGCTTTATCTTGATTGATAAAGGGGGATAATCAAATCACTGGCTTCTACAAATGGTTTAATTGTGATTGATAAAGGGGAGATAATCAAATCACTGGCTTCTACAAATGGTTTGATTTTGATTGATAAAGGGGAGATAATCAAATAACTGGCTTCTACAAATGCTTTTATCTTGATTGATAAAGGGGAGATATTCAACAAGAAATGTCATCTTCATCTTCTACAAATGGTTTATTTACTCCATATTCAATGTAAAGTTGGACAAGTAAGCAAGAACAATGTTTAACTAGTACGGTAACTTATACAAACATTGCATGTGCTATTAATAACATTATTTAATTATAAATAACAAAACAAAATTGCCACAAAAGCAGCCATCTACTTGCATTGCATAAATATACAACAAAAATGCTCAGCACAATAACATCTTATACTAAAAATATCAACAATATCTTATATCACGTGAGTGTACAGGATCACAGTAGTGTTTCACCTAATTGGAGTATAAAATTTAATCCTATCTTTCATGCATAACTATTCAAATTTTATTTGTAATTAGTTGTATCTAATATACATATATATTATTGGCACTTCTCCAAAGGTAAGCCATGCTACCCACCCCTGCATGGTTCACCCATTTTCATGGTCTTTCGACCATCTGTCCATGGAGCTTCCCCCATCCATTATTCTTCCACACCCTTCCAGGGTCCTCCATCCTCCCCCACCCTTACAAAATCCTTCCCCCTACTGACCCTCTTAAATGTCATTTTCGGTTTTTGAACTAACAGTTGTAAAAGACATGATGAGCACAGATTTGATCTAAAAATACTCATCTGTAGTCTTATTACAGTATAACCTGTCTAAGCCAAGCCCCTTTGAGACTGAAGAATTTGTTCAGTTTAGACAAGTGTTTGGTTTACACAGGTTCAAATTACATAGACATTTAGTAGATGTGGCTGCAAAGTCTGTCTGGTTTAGGCAGGTTTTAGGTTTACTCAGGGTTCAAATTACATAGTCATTTAGTAGATGTGACTGTAAAATCTGTTTGGTTTAGGCAGGTTTTAGGTTTACACAGGTTCAAATTACATAGACATTTAGTAGATGTGGTTGTAAAGTCTGTCTGGTTTAGGCAGGTTTTAGGTTTACACAGGTTCAAATTACATAGACATTTAGTAGATGTAGCTGTAAAGTCTGTCTGGTTTAGGTAGGTTTTCGGTTTACTCAGGGTTCAAATTACATAGACATTTAGTAGATGTGGCTGTAAAGTCTGTCTGGTTTAGGCAGGTCTTCGGTTTACTCAGGGTTCAAATTACATAGACATTTAGTAGATGTGGCTGTAAAGTCTGTTTGGCTTAGGCAGGTTTTCGGTTTACTCAGGGTCCAAATTACATAGACATTTAGTAGATGTAGCTGTAAAGTCTGTCTGGTTTAGGCAGGTTTTAGGTTCACTCAGGTTTCAAATTACATAGACATTTAGTAGATGTGACTGTAAAGTCTGTTTGGTTTAGGCAGGTTTTCGGTTTACTCAGGGTTCGGTTTAGACAGGTTTCACTGTATATAGTTTAATATTTACTATGAATAACAACATCTTATTTACAAATAAAGAAATAATTGAGGATTCACATGTCCAGGCATGTATTACAACTGTAGTGTAAGTGCGAGTTTCCTGCGACTGACAATTAAAACATGGCACAATCACATGATGTATACTGGCTGACTAACCCTATCTCATCAAGCACCCAATCTCCTCAATACATGTGAATCACATCATCGGTCAATTCTTTTTGTGCAATTTTCCAGATAAACCAGATGTAATGCAATAACTAGCTGCTACAGCAATAATGATTGAAATATTTTACACAAATTCATGGTATTCACAAAGGTTGGAGAGATTGGGTATTTATTGAGATGGGTCAGTCGTCAGTACTGCTTACTTAATTTGTAGCTTTATATTATAATGCATTTGCCACAAAAATTATACAATATACTGATTGTCAATTAAATTGAGCAAAACAAAAATATGTCATGACAAAAATATATATTCATAATAGTTGTCAATTAAATTGTTTAAAACAACAAAAAAAGTTCTTCTTACAACTAGTACAACAATATCACTATATCTATGGAAGCAATAATTCAGCACTACATTTTTTGGAACTGGTACCCAGATCTGGTACCCTGAAGATAAGAGATCACACTTCAACCTGAGCTGTAGGGTATATGGCTTTGAGATTCATAGAAACAAATATTTCTTTCCTCTATTTGTTAATCAACATCAAAATCTGTCTCATCTGACTCCAAAACAGAATCCTACAAGAAGAAATGTTATGTGGTTAGGGTTATGGTGTTTAATGCCACTTTCAACAATATTTCAGTCATATCATGGCGGTCAGTTTTCTTAGTGGAGGAACCTGAGTACCCAAATGAAAATCACTGACTGACAAACTTTATCACATAATATTGTATCGAGAATACCTCACCTGAGTGGGATTCGAACTCACAACATTAGTAGTGATAGGCACTGATTGAATAGGTAGTTATAAATCCAACTACCATATGATCACGGCCACATCACCCCCTGAACAGTTATGAAGGAACATATTAACAGACAACACACACAGTCACAGGTCTATACCATTCTTTGACATTACAAATATTATATGCAACTTTTGTTGTGTAAAATTTCACTTCGTTCATATCAGCAAAGAATCATAAATAGATCAGTTATATTTCCTCTAATATTAACTTCTAAAGTTTCTTGTTGTCAACAACTTCTCAGCTGACTTATCTAATCTATTTTTTTTTTTAAACATTTAGTACTCTACCTCATTTTAATGAAATAATTATGAAATGATGAGTGAGTGGTAGTTGTTTAACACTGAGAGAGCAATTTTTCAGATATATCCTGACTAGAATTTGTTGATGAAATGAAAATGAGGTGGGTTTTATACTAGACTGACATGATGAATTGGGTCTTTATAGTCTTAGCTCACTGACACAAGTATATATGTCACTTTACTCAGACACATTATCCTGATTCTGAACCAACTAGCCTTTGCTCTTACTACTTACTTCTGTGTGTTTAGCAGCAAATACTAATTTTACATGTTTTGTTTTTTTTTACCTCACAAGGGATCAAACCCATGATCTATAGCAATCAAGGGAAGCAAGCAAACCATAATGCCATGGAGTGGTTTAATGGTATTATTTATTAAACTTTATAGTACTTTTAGAAAATTTTGAAACAAATATTCTTAATTATTAAACTCATCAATAAATAAAATGTATGTATGTAGGTACAACAATGCCATTACATACTTTGTACTTAATTCTTTGACAAGAGTTATTTTTAGTTTAGCCCAACAATAAATAACTTTTCACAGTTACCATTTAAACTCTTCAACATCAAGTATCAATATGTATTTATTTGGTAATTGCAACAAAATGACTGATTCAACATATCATTGAATTGTTGGGACACATTATAAAAAAAGATATGCAGAATAATTGTTTCCATTTAAAAATTGTAGACAAAGCTTTAAACAAACTTACCCATCCTCCTTGATTAAGAATCCAGCTAGCAAAATGATCCTCTACATATTGTAGACAATTTTCTTTAAGCTGTGATGCTACAGCCCCTCCTGCTCCTGCTAACTGAGTGGCTTTCTTTGTCACATAGAACACCATGGCTAACTGCTGCCAGCCAACATTTTCTCCTACAACTGATTTAACCGTGTCCTTGAACTTGCTGTAAGTAACTTGCTTGGCAAAATCTATTGCTGCCTGTTTGGGTTCCAATGATATAGAAATCTAAAATTAATTAATACAAACATAATTTATTGTACATTTATATCTGTATTGTCATGGGAGATCCAATGATCAGAGGGGGAGGCTTGGGATCCTATTACTTGGTTTAACCCAGCCACATTTTTGTGCTTGTCCAAAGCTAGGACTGAATTTCCAAATGCCATATGTCATCCAATGGTATGAGGCCAGAGGTTTTTGTTCGTTAAATGTTAATATTGGTGGAATTGTCATCAGTTTAAACATTTCTTTCATAAACATAATTGTTTCAGAAATATATTTAAAAAATCAAAATCAAATATTTTTTTCTGTGAAAACCCTGTGCAACAAATATTTTAAAACATACCATAATTGCCCATCTATTACCACCACTATTGCATAATTAACTCCCAAAGATTTTGAGGTTGTATAAAAACAGGTTTAAAAAATGGTATAAAACAATATTCATTATGGTCGACTCCGTAATCAGATATAATAAACTCAATCAGAGCCTAGTTGAAAGAATTGCACTGTTATTGCAAATAAAATAAAGGGCTAGTCAACAATTTTTGCCACCATTTGGGCCTCTTGTATTGAAACAGATAAAGTTATGTTGTGTCAAGGATCATTGCATTAGTATAATTATAGACATGTCCATGGGATGGTGGTATAAATTATTGTAGAATTACACTATTTTTTTTTATTCTTTAACCAATATTTGACTATATACAAACCCTCTCATTTACTGTGTCTCCAAAATCTCTGAAACAGTCTCTTATTTTCCTCTCTAGCTCTGTCAGACCTTCACCTTAAAAAGAGGTTTTTAACAATACATAAAAAATGTAACTGTTCTTGAGCTGAGCAGGTGCTTTAATCTGTCAGTAAGTGTGTTTTTTGCTTTATATAATAATAATTATTTTTTTTGGTTATTTGAATATACAACAATATATTTAATTAATACCGGTAGTAGAAATTTCTTTGGAGTTCATTTGAGGTTACCGACAAGCTTCCTACTGACATGAATTGCATTAGTCGGGTAATGGTTACCGTGCTCACCTCAAGAGCAGTAGATTGTGGGTTCAAGCCCCGATCGGGTCAAACCAAAGACTATAAAATTGGTATTTGTTGGTTCTCCACTAAGCATGTAGCATTAAAGAGTAAAAACAAAGACTGGTTGACTCGGAATCAGAATAATGTGTCTGCGTGGAGCAATATGTCTACCCACGAATTGTTGTTTCAGTGAGCTAGCACTATAAAAAAAATTCAGCTAAGCATGTTGGTCTAGTACAAAACACACATCATCTTATTGAATTGTAACTTGTTCTTGCCTTGATATAGGTGAAAATTTGCTGAGTTGTGTTAAACATCAATCACTCACTCGCTCACTTACTGACTCACTCGGTTAACAAGTTCAGCTAGACATTATCAGGAATAATTCCAGCTAGAAAATAAAACAACTGAAAATCAATGAAAAATAGCTGAAACCCTTTCAAATGTTCAATTTTTTATCTGTTCTGGCTGTGTACAACAACTTACAGCAATTTCTCTCCAGAGGAAAATAGCTGAAATCAGTTAAATAACTGAAAAAAATTATCCCTGCATTATAAACCTACCATCTCTTTCATCTGGAGATCTAGTTGGAGAACCAACTTGACTTGCTTCTGATATGTATGTATCCCCCATCTCAGCAATCCGTGCTGCAACACGACTGATTCTAAGCTCATCGATATCATCATCTAGGTCAGATTCTGGAAGTGTTCTAACGCCTCGTGGAATGGACTGTCGCGGAGACCTACCTCCTGCCGCTATTGACAAGCCTAAAAATAAACATGTAAATTTATCAAGAAGCCCTGCTGTCTAATTGGTCACTTTTTGGACCTTCAAATGATTGAAAGTAACTCTTCTAATTATTCAATGAAAAATCTAGTGAAAATTTGGAAAAAAAGAAATCATAAAACAGCATTTAAAAAAGTCCCTTTTGATAATTTGACAACTGAATTACCAGGAGTCTAATGAACAAGAAATTAATTTAGCAAAAATTGAAGCATCAAATTGCTTGCACCCTTTAATAAAATAAATGAGTATTATTCATCATTGGACATAATGTACGTTCATAAGGTATAAATATTTCTACAAGATGTTTACAAATTTAGATTTTCTCTCTACGACCGGTACATTTCTGTATCTCACATCTATATCTATATTTCACAGAATACTAGTAAAACACCAACCTGAGCCATCAGTTTCTAGATCATTCGGCATTAACTGTGATCTATGGATATCTGTGACCACTCTTACATCTCCATTTGGTGTTCTGATTGTTCTTTCTTTCTCATCGATACTATAGTCAATGTTAAATGATGAATTCTGAGGAATCGCCACATCTTCTTCTCTGGAAATTTGTCTAAACCTAAAACCATGTGGTATTGTCCTTCCTGTAGGTGACTGGCCATTTGTAATCATGGGTTGGGATGGCTGAACAGGCTCAGATCGAGATTTTTCATGTATAGGACCCATTTTAGGTAGTCCATGTGATTCTGGAGACCTTGGAGATGTTATTGCTTTTGTTGTTTGTCGTCGTCTTCCATCTTTGGTTTGAGAAGTGGTTTCTGATAGGTGTAGATTAAGATCACGTGACCCGCCAGGTAATGATAATATTCTGTCATAACTCTTGCTGTTTTCATCACCACCTGGAAGCTCTTGAATGAAGGCAGACTGTGATGCTGAAATGAAATTATAGAACCATTCACGATTCGGCAATATATTTGTATATATATAGAAATTGTAAGCCCACATGTAGCTGATAAACTTTATCACATAGTAATAAGTACACCTTGTCATGTGCAGTCATGCTTGACTGATTGGTGTTTAATGCCAACTTAAGCAGTATTTCAACAATATTGTGCACTCATGTAATCACATGTATCATACTGTCCAATCATATGAAGTGCTACATTATTTCGGTGTTCACTTGCGAATATGTTACATTCCAATAAATTATTTCTAAATTTACAGATTCTTTGTATTGCTTAATTTGTATTATTATTAAGAATATCATCATTATTTATTTTTGTTTTTCACCTTTACAGTCTTAATTATATAAAGAATAACAGCACTTGTGAAGGTCAAGACATTATCGCTAGTATTACAGCGAGTCTGATAGGGTTTGTAGAGTCCTCCACAACCACAGCTATTGTTTTTATCGGTAACGTATTAATGTGTTCGACTTCACATTGACTGATAATTTGCAGTAACAGAGCCACTTCATTCACTCCTTACGATCAAAGGAAAAATGTCTAAATTACAGAAAATATATATCCAAACATTTACAAATCAAAACTAAGGTGTGATTTTGAATTGTGAAGACAAATCAGACAACAACTATCACATTAGGATATATCATACTTCTAAAATTATAAACCGTATTTGTGGTGTAATAGTTAGAGTGCTCGCCTCGAGTGTGGTAGATCAAGGGTTCAAGCCCCGATTGGATCAAACCAAAGACTATAAAATTAGTATTTGTTACTTCTCAGGTAAGCACACAGCATTAAGGAGAAAAAGCAAAGACTGATTAGCTCTGAATCAGGATAATGTGTCCGAGCAGGGTGACATGTCTATCTGCAGACTGTTGTTTCAGTATGCTAGCACTATAAAAATCCAACAAACTGTGTCTATCTAGTACAAAAGCGGACCACAAATCATCTCATTGAAAATTAACTTGTTTTCGCCATGAAAAATTGCTGAGTTGACGTTAAACAACAATCACTCACTCCCTCACTCTAAAATTCAAAGATTTCACTTCACATGTACATGATTTATTTCTGAAATTCTTTAATACTAATAAAAAAACAATCTTACAAATATTTTTTACCATAATTCTACTTACATCTAATTGAAGTTTTTGGTGATTTTGTTTTCTTCCCTTTCCTCGAAGTCATTCTTCTTATTGCACCAAAAATACCTTTTTCTGATGAACCACTCAAATCAGTACTTTCTTTGACTTTCGTATGTTTGTCTAAATGTCTACTCTGTGATTTTTCAAAATCGGTTATATCTGTTGATTCCCACGTCTCGTTTGTCCTCAACAAAATTTCGTTATCGTCTCCTATGTGGTGCTGTTCGACGTGTCCTTTTCGGTGGGTGTGCTTTTCTTTCAAAATGTCAACATCTGCACCATGGTCATCTTTACGTTTTTTAGACCTTGCCTTCCTTTTTTTCTTTTTCTTTTTTATATCATCAGGAGACTCTTTACCATCCAATTCATGTTTTTCTCTGTCACGACTTACTGCTCTTGCAATTCTCTCCTGAATACGTCTAATAACAGATTTCTTTTTACGATCTGGGGATATAACTTCATCAGCTTCAGTGTCTGAGGATGATACTGACCCAGATTTAAAACGTCTCCGCTCTTTAAGAGGTTCTACAGATTGAGATCTTGAATCTCCTTCCAAAGAATGTGGACCTTCTAACTTTGATGGTCTACTTATGGCTGATGGTGGAGGTAAACCTTTACTTTCATAGTCAACCCCATTTTCTTCTTGACTTTGCTGAACTAAGAGACTGTGTGGACTTAATGACTTTGATTTGGGAACATTTGGCTGTTTAACAGACAACTGTATACTTGTTGGTAAGCTTTTTGACCGGCCATCATCATCTTCAACGCCATCAATAAATGGAATGTCATCAATTGCATCAACAGATGCACACTGTCCGTGCATGTCATATTCATCTCCAGAAAAATTTTCCCCTTTCATAATATATTCATCATTAAACTCCTCAGTTTGCTCAAATTCATCTTCAATCACAACCTTCTGATAATGCTGACTAAGGATTGGTGATTGTTTTATTTCATTCCGTAGTTGCTTTTTAAGGAATTCATTTAGAATTTTTTCTGCCTCCTTTCTTACATCTGGGATACTCCTTACTCCTGCTTGCTGACTGTGCTTTTTTAACAATCGTTGTCTTCTGATATGCCTATCAAGCAACTCTTGTGCTTCACGATAAGATGGACTCTTTTTCAATCCGGATGAGGATTCTGCCATTTTTCTTGTATACTCAGAGTCCTAGAGTATAAAGCTGATCTAAAAATACAAATCAAAATATCATTTTTTGATAAACATGCATTTTCATATCTACTTCTTATATCCTTGATGATGGATCTCTATGTTTTACATATTCTATAGAGTTGGGCATGATTATAGGTGTTTATCGTCACAGCAATTTATTGTATATTTAGTGCATTGTGACTATCGTACTTAATCACGGAAGAAAGCAGTGGCAGATATTATAAACTCAATTATGAAACCTTCAGATTTGAGGAGGGTATCAGGGAGTGAACACAAATTAGTGGTGATTAGGCTTGAGGCCAAAAGTCAACCATCTTAACCACTCAGCCACCCATGTCAACTCTAACAGAGTTAAACGATTGGAAATGAGATCTCCTTAATATTAAACTTGGAAATGAGATCTCCTTAATATTAAACCTATCGAGCTGAAAACATGAACTTATTAAGGCTAGGTACTTTTAATACAAATAAGTGGACAATTAATTTTCACTATGATACATACAAAATGTATGCTTGTCGCTTCATACCCACTGCCTCAAAAAGAATATTATAATATGTGGGAAATTTACAACATTGCTGAATGAAACATAGCAAACAACCTTTTTCTATGTTGTCTATACTGACAAACTATTTCTGTCATTTGAACAAATTGGATAAAATTTAAGAAATAAATTAAACAAAACAGAATACTACAATGTACAGTACACAGTCAGAGACATAACGTGATAAATCACTGTGATAGACATATCACTCTTCTTAGTGATACTGATATATATCTGTTGGTCTGTTTGATCTATTTACTTATTTTGATATGCCTTTTGGGTGATAGTAACACTCTAAATGTAAAAAAAAAAATTGAAAATATATCTAATAGAACAAAAGATATATCCAAATCACAAAGATGAGTGTCTATCACACTACATTTGTATGTCTCTGACTACTGTACCTACCTACATTTGTATGTCTCTGACTGTACTGTACCTACCTACATTTGTATGTCTCTGACTGTACTGTACCTACCTACATTTGTATGTCTCTGACTGTACTGTACCTACCTACATTTGTATGTCTCTGACTGTACTGTACCTACCTACATTTGTTTGTCTCTGACTGTACTGTACCTACCTACATTTGTATGTCTCTGACTGTACTGTACCTACCTACATTTGTATGTCTCTGACTGTACTGTACCTACATTTGTATGTCTCTGACTGTACTGTACCTACCTACATTTGTATGTCTCTGACTGTACTGTACCTACCTATCCTACTTGTTTTGAATATAACCCCAAAAACACACATACCATTATGTTTGGTTTGTTTCCCTTATTGTTTTACTTTTTCTCATAAATTACTAATTTTACCAGTTAACAATTGTACTATATTCAGCAAAATATTGATCAAATGTCCAATCTCCTGCGGATGGAGTCACTCATAGATAAGTATTTTAGAATTTGAATTTTGGTGTTTAACGCCACTTTCAGCAATATTTCAGCTATATCATGGCGACCAGTTTTAGTGGTGGAGGAAGCTGGAGTACCCGGAGATAACCATCGACGCGACCCTGTGCAAGCAACTGGTAAACTTTGCTAAGTTAGTATTTTAGTCATTTCATATGGGACGAAGTCCCAACTATGGTAGAAATAGCATTTTTTTTCTATATACTAATGACTAAATTTTCATGCACCGGAAATGACATTCCGGAAGTCAATACATGGTTAAATCTGTGCAGAAAATCGGATGCAGACTTTTCGTAACCTGGTCGTTTCAAACCTAGATCGGAACTTAAAAAACGACGGAAGATTTGGGTCTGGGTCCCCCTATTTGCCCCCTCTTTTAAGAAAATCTGGATCCACCCTCGGTCTACTTTGAAAAAATATTATAGGTCCATATATCCGAGATAATATTGTTTAAATAAAATATTGGACTTCGTCCCAAGTTAGGCAACACCTATTATCATATTACATGTATATACAACATCAATATAAGCATTGTACTATAGAGTTGTTTTCATTGGTGCGAAAATATAGAAATGAAAGAAAAATATATTGACATACAAATTAATTGGAACCAAATGTCATGAATTGAATATCAATAAATTATGTCTTTTTAATGTGAATAATGTAATCAAAATTCAGTAGGTTAATAATTCTTGACTTTCATGGGATAAACAAAAAGAAATGTATAAATAAGAAATTTAAATCTCAATTCTTTCTTTTTTTCTTCAAATATATGGGACTATTGGTTGGATTTATATAAGAATAATACATTTTCTAATAAATTCAGACCTTCTTGCCCAAATCTGGTAATCGATTGTCTCCCTTGTCTCACACTTTTATTTTACAAAACGAATCTTGGAAAAAGTTAGAAGTATGCCATATGTTTTTGCCTTAAAACTGTATACAATATACTATCATCTTGATTCTAATATTTTTTTTCTCATAATCAATTCGAATATCAATACCAATTTATGAATGGGAAATATAAATAATATATCTTTTATTAAATTTAATTTGCAATTTATATTGAGCAGGTCAGGTGTTTTCCAGTTTGACATACTTTCGTTTTGGGAGTTAAATTTAGAAGATTATGGCATCCACCACAAAAAAAATCTCTATTGTTGGAAGGTAGATTAAATATACAGATAAAACATTAACATTTCACAAGTTGTCATCATTTTATTTGCACACATGTTATATACAATGTTGATTTATTTGTAAAGCTGAAGTAATATCCATTTATTTTAACAGTTGGGCCGGCTCAGGACAGGTGTACATTTTTTCTCAGTCAAACAATGCCTAGCTAGTCAGAAGAAGGAAATGTTAATTGTTCAAGAACAATTGAAATGCAAGTTTGAGTAGAAAAGTCTAGATGTGATCTTGACCTAGATTTTTTTTACCGTTGTCGTTGAACCAGTAAATGTAGATCAGATCATGCAATTTGTTGAGTTTGACAAATAATGGATCATCGTTATTGTTTTAGATATAGAGTAGCATATGAAATAGTCCTCAAGCTCTTTTTTGCAAAACACAAACGTTTTGGTGTCGTGAACCAAACATTTATAATATTTTTTGTACCTCATATGATTAAACTGTAAGGTTAAAATCTAGGACATGTGATTGACCTTGACCTCAACTTTTGATCTCTTTTCAAGACTAGAAGTGAAAATCTAAAAATGAACAACTTAATGGTTAATTAGTTTTGGCCTATCTATTGAGTTCTGATCAATAATGGCATCTGTTTACTTTTTATTGGTGAGTTATGCCCTACTTTTTATTGGGGAGTTATGCCCCTGAAGGAGTTGTCAAATGCATCAGTTAATCGATAATAACTAAAGTTCCGACATCATGTCCAAGAGCTTTTGCACCTTTTGTTTTTTCTGTATTCATTACTGTTTTGGAGTTATTTAGAAAACAAATGAAAAGTCAAAATTTAGGACATAACTTTTAATTTGACTGTTTTACCCGACCAATGGTGGAGACTAATTGTTTTCATTTTAGCTCACCTGTCCCAAAGGGTCATGAGGGGCGTTATTATCTGTTTGTATCTGTCTCTGGCATCTATATTAAATCTTCCACATTTTGATCTTTTAATAGACCACTTGTCGAATTGAAACCAAACTTGTTGAAAATGTTGTTCATTGGATTGTCCTCTACAATGTTTATGATTTTTGTGCTGATCAGAAACTACGAGAGCAAGAGGCACCAAGGCTCCAAAAGGAGTGTGGTCCTTTTTTGTTATTAAAAGGATCAAAGAGAGACAGAAAGGAACCATACCCATTTTTCTTTAAATTTGAAATGGTATGCTCTGGAAAATGTCTGTTTATAGCATTCCAATAAATTTGTGGTAGCTTTCACCATTTTGAGATATTAGGGGGCAAAAAAAAAAAACAAGGACAAAAAATAAAAACAAATTTAGAAGTGTATATCAGTAAATGCTCAGCTCTATACTTAGTACCCTTTAAACCCTCAGTTCAGTATATCTAAAAATATAAAAATTTGATTGTCTTTCATAATTTATTCAGTCAGATAATTTATGCAGATGTAGAATTAAATAGTGTCCAACGTGAAATATTGTCCTCTATTACAATTGTTTTCTATGATAAAGTCAGAGGACGGAATAAAGTGCAGAGGTGACTTCTTAAAATCTTTTGATCTGTTGGGGATTTTTCATTTGAAAAGATACAATCGGACACATTTTCACAGGACAATATTATGGCTTGCACAGATACATGCTAATTATATATTTTTTTTTATTGATTCTTCAGGTAAATATATTGTTTAACACAGCTACATGTACATGTAAAGGAACAACCATTTATTGTTAAGAGGGGGCTGGGATTTTTTTTTATTTAATATTTGCTTGCCAAATTGTATAGAAAAAATAGCCTGACCTTGAAGCTTTCAAAGAAAAGTTAAATGGTTGATCCTTGACTTTGTGAGGGATTTATTGATACAAGTGGACATATACAAAAATGTACAAAGCCCCAACAAGGGAGGATCATGACTTTTACTTCTTGTTTTGTTACATAAATCAGAATGAAAAGTGCGAGTTATGTTTATTTAAGATGTCTTGATTGATGATTGTAAGATAAAGAACACAATTGCAGTCAAGCCTGTCTCAAGAGGTCTCCTTTGGGAATAATAAAAAAAAGTGGGCTTATAAGGCAAGTGACCTCTTAAAAGAGGTTCAATTCATATGGAGTTTTCTATGACAGGACAAGAAAAAGGTGACCTTTGAATACAGGTGACTGCATGACCAGGATTGACTGTACATACATGGCAATCATATCATAGGCTGAGTATCACATGGATTTTCTGATATGTTGACGTACATCAAAGTCTTTTCTTTTTTAATTTCAGTGGTCTGATTGGACAGAATTGGTCCATGATATTTGCTGGGGCTGGTTTTAACGTGGTCATGTTTGATGTAGACTCTGGACAACTAGAACGAGCCAAGACAAATATAAGTACCACTTTACAACGATATGAGAAAGATGGACTCATGAGAGGATCAGGAACATCAACAGAACAAGCTGACAGAGTATCTACCTCTACATCGTTAGAGGAATGTCTTACAGGTGCTTTTTATGTCCAGGTAAATCATGAAAAAAAATGTTTCAAGATTTGCTTACAGCCAATACACCTGCATTCAAAGTGTTCATGGTACATGTATAAGATACATTACTATTGAAACAAAAGAAGTTTCCCGTATTTGATATAACGGGTTTTGTTTTCCGAATAAGTACTTAGGGAAAGGCTGAGGTGCATAGCACTAAGGCCTTCACCTAAGTAGGAATATGGAAAAAGAAACCTGTTATATCCAATATGGACAACTTCTTTTGTTTCAATAGTAATGTATCTAACGTGTACAATAATGATGTTATTATTTATAAAATAAAATAAAAGTAGTGAGAACAGTGATGTTTGTGAACGAGAGTACTTAATTTTCCTATCAGAACATTGGTCCATTTATTAAGCTCCTTCATGAAAAGAACTGCAAAAACATCAGTCTGTATCAGCGGCCTGTATCTGATATTAGAGGCCGCATTTACAATAGCATTGCTGGGGGTATTGTAGTACAAGTATTGATATGTTTCAGTGAGTCAGTGATTTATTGTTGTTTTAATGCCAAGTGAACAATTTTTTAGCAATACATGTATCATGGCAAGAACAGCATACTTTTCGATGAGATGATGATGATGTCCCCTTTGTACAATACCAACACACTATTTAGATTTTTATAGTGCTAGCTTACTGAAACAACAGTCAGCAGGTAGACGTGTCGCTCTACTCGAACACATTATCCTGATTACGAGCCAACCAGTCTTTCTCCTTAATGCTGTGTGCTTAGTGGAGAAGCAACAAATACCAATTTTATAGTCTTTGGTTTGACCCACTCTGCCCCCGGCACCACAAAACTTGAGAATATACTCAAATTTGATTGGCTGAGTTCCTTATTTGAGAATATTCTCAGACTTAAGTATATTCTCAAGTTTTGTGGCCCCAGGGCCTGGACTCAAACCCACAATACATGGCACTCATGGCGAGTATGCTAACAATTACACAATTTTTTTCCTTTGAGCTATCCAGATCAAATTACTTATATCAGAATTGGAGATTACACTCATGATTGTTACACTGTGCATGCTTACATTCATTGACAAAAATATAGAAAAACAGTAATGCAACTTACAGTACCAACTTCCTTATGTTAACTTTATGACTATTTTTATTAGTTTCTTAAATTACCAAATCAATGGCAAGTCTCTATAATTTATTTTAGTTCTCTTATAAATATCAAGTTTGCCTGTGCACATATATGTCATAACCTTGAAATAATGAGTAAAGAAATGTACATAGAAAACTGTTAAATGTAAAATATATTCTTTCATTTCAGGAATGTGTTCCAGAAAATTTAGAATTGAAGACGAAGGTGTTTTCACAGATAGACAATCTTGTTGGTGACGATACAATCGTGGCTAGTTCCAGCAGTTGTCTTGTAGCCTCGTCATTTACAGAGAAGTGTAACCATAGAAACAACATGCTTGTGGCACATCCTGTACTTATTCTATCAAATTGTAAATATTTTCTCCATGAATAAATTTCTTTTTCATTCAGAAAAAAAATGAAGAAATTTCCAAAAAAGACAGAAATTTATTCATGTGGAATTTATTCAGTTTTCTATATTTTAAGATGTTGCAATTTTTTTTTTATTAAAGCAAATTCAGAGGGATTTTTATGTTCTATTTTTTTTTTTTTTTTTTTTTAACTAAAAGAGTCTGGTCAAATTTTAACTGTATGAACATTGTTAGCTCTTTTACTTATTTCTGAGTTATTTGGTCACTGTTGGATTTTGGACAATTTGTGACGATTACAGTTAAAAAAGCATATCTATGTTTGAAATATCCTTCTTTGAAATTACTCAGCTAATTTGAACCAAGCTTAGCAAGAATAGTCCTTGGGTTATCTCCATTCTAAAATATATTGATTGGACTAACTTCACCAAAGATGGCCACCACTACTACAAATAGAAAATTGTAAATTAGACCAAACTCACCTTATTTCAAGGAAGAATCTTCCTAAGTTTCAACTGTAATTAGGAGCTGATCATCACTCAAAACCAAGGTGAAATGTAATATTGTCATTATTAGATAAAAGTTTATTCAGGTGAAGGATTCAGGCTCAAGTGGGCCTCTAGTTTAAATTTCCATGACACATGCATTTGATTCATATTATGTTTATGTTTTCATTTGTTAGTTTTATCATATCCACGAGAATCATTGTCATCATTTCTACCTATGTAGTTGAGGGTTTAGGGGTTAATTTTATGGTATTTAACACCACTTTGAACAATATTTCAGTTATATTGTGGCAGTCAGTTTTATTGGTGGAGGAAGCCAGAGAACCTGGAGAAAACCACAGATTTTGCAAGTCACGTACAAACTTTATCACATAATGTTGTATCGAGTACACCTTGCATGAGTTCACAACTTATATAGTTTACTTCTATTGACTGTAACTGTATCCTTGTCAATTTCATGTATAATATTTATCATATCACTACCATATTAGTACAAATTTCATTTAATGGCAAAAAAAGAAGAATCAGCTGAAATATTTCTATAAATTTAGAAGTCAAATTGAAAACAAGATGAGCGATTTCTAGCTCCTTGTAGCCTCTTGTTTTTTTAATATTTTAGATTTTTCATAATCTATTTATCAGTTCAATCCAAAGTTAATCTGTATTTTCCTTTCAAATTTGTATTTCGCTTTACAGATAAATCCACCATATTTTGTACCTCTTGTTGAAATGGTTCCATCACCATGGACACGACCTGAAGTCATGGCAACAACTAGATCTCTGATGGAAGAAATTGGTCAATCTCCAGTGTCTCTAAACAGAGAGTGTCCAGGTTTTGCTCTCAATAGAATACAGTATGCTTGTATAAATGAGGCTTGGAATATGTACCAGGTTAATTTAATTACTCTTTTGAATCACTTTGCAATAATAAGTCTGCTTTTTCAACCAAAGCAATATCTACTTACAAATCAAGGTTTGTAAACAAAGTCAAAATTTTACTTCATTTCAAACTTTACCTGTCCAATTGTTTCAAACTTTACCTGTCCAACTGTTTCAAACTTTCTCACTTAAGGTTTAAGTTTCATTTCCGACTTGATTCTAAAATTATATGATTTTACATATTTTTATAGGTGTTATTTCCCTCTAATGCAGGCATAAGGGACACCTTGATGAAATGGAATGAAAATAGTATTTTTTTTCTTCCAATAATCAGTTTAAAATTTTAATGTTGCAATCACTTGTGAATTTTCAATATGTTATGAAATTATCCTCTGATTTTCTATAAGCTTCAAATATCTACAAATTATCAGAATATTACACTCAAATGCTTTGTTCTTTCCATTGGTCCTGCATGGAATGGGTATTATTTCTCCCACAGCAAAGGAAGCGACTACTAAAAAACACACAATTTTAGAATCCATCGGGATTGTACAAATGGTTTATTTGGATGTAAGCCTGTTCCTGAATAGTTTAAGAATATTAATAGTTACACATGATCTATCATCTTAATAACCAACTATCCCCTAATAAGCACAAATAAAATAACAAAAAGTTTATAATTATTTTGTAAACATGCTTCACCTTAATAAAATGTATTTTTATAGAGTGGTCTTTTAAGTGCTGCAGATATTGACAAAGTATGTTATGATGGTTTAGGACCAAGATATGCATTTATTGGACCCTTGGAAACCATGCATCTAAATGCTGATGGTAAGATAACATAAGCCTAAGATACGAGTAACTACACTTGTCAGTCACCTTAAGTAATTAGATAACAAATTATACTATGAATCATCTAAAACCAGGAACAAAATGTAAAGATCTGTAAAATAAACATTAGAGAAAACCGAAGGGGTAATCCTGAATAGACTATACAGAGACACAGGGAACATTGTACAAAAGATGCAAAACAAAGACAAACAAAACAGAAAACACAACACAGAAAATTAAAAACATGAGCAACACCAAAATACAAGGGGTGAACCCAGGTGCTCACGAAGAGTAATCAATTCCTGCTTCTTATAAAACACCCACCATGTAACATGTTTAAAATATAAATAGAATGTGCATATAAAATTAAAATCCAGAATTAATTTGATAGGAAATTATTTTAGCTAAGGAGAATAAGGTACATGTGTTATCTGACTTATTGAAAGCATGGGACTACCCAAATTATTATTAAATATGGTGAAGTAATCACCTTGACATTATGTAACTAGAGTTTTCTATATTTACTTTATTCAGAAATGATATTTTTACACTTGAGTATTGATACTTGCCATATAATAACACTATTTTATTTATTCTGGAGAAGGCTGATAGTAATGTTATTATAGCTCGTGTCCAATTCACGATTGTTACTTTGAATTAAAAAAATGTTTACTTCAGTTCCATGATATGTATATTTTCTGTATATTACAGGGATAGTAGATTATTGTAAGAGATATTCAGAGGGTGCTGTAAAAGTTCAGGATCAGACGTTTAAACAAATCCCTGTTTTATACGATGTCCCTACTGCCGAAAAGATTCAAGCAGAATACAATCAAACAATGCCATTGGATAAAATTCAAGATAAAAGAAGATGGCGAGATGATAGACTAGCAGCATTAGCAAAATTAAAACAACAAATGGGAAAAAATGATTGACGACATTGACTTCTAGTCAATTTATATTCAATGTCATTTCAGGGTAATCAGACAAGTCTCTGTATATTTTTTTTAATCTTGATTATTTCAGATTGTTTACATATTTTTAGTATCTGTTTATTTATAATTTTATTGTGATTATTAATGATGGATGAAATAAAATATGATAAAGATATAAACCTTATATTTGTAAAATTATTCTCCATCTCTTTGTGATGATTCCTGGATTTTGAGCCTACTTTTTAGGCAATGACTTTCAAGACCTGCTAATATCTTGTCAGTTAGAGACTTGTATTCAGATGATTATAAATAGAAAGTGTAAACAGAATTGTCAACAATTCCACATAATATCAACAAAGCAAACAACTCTGCCTTCACCTCAAACCATTTGAATTGTTTTAGTAAGAGGTTCAAATTTTTTATTTTTTTATTCTAAATTTAAATACTATCAAGGGCTTCTAAAAGATTTGGTTTTACCCTGCCACTTAACTGTTGAGGTGTCTGTTCCAAGTCCTGCTTACTAAAAGTAGAAAATTCTTTAAATAACCAAAACTTCTACATTTTGCACTGAAATTGAAGCTTTATGCAAATGAGTTGTTTGATGTGTTTCAAATTTTTCAGCACATGCAAAATTAGGCCTACATTTTACAAAATTTGATTTGGAAATTTTCTCTTCTGAAAACTCATGTTTATTTAAACAATAGTTTATTCAGAAAATGATTGGATACCAGAAATATCCAATATTGATCCTCTCCTTACACAAGACAAGAAGCAACAATATAATTAGTTACAATGAATTAAAACATGCAACTTATTTTTTCAACGACGAAGGGGAAATAACTCTATGAGAAATAATTGAACATTATTTTAAATTCTTCTTCTTGAAAAATACTGAACCATTTGAAATCACACTTGACTGGAATGTTTCTGGGATAGTCCTCTACAAAAATTTTTTTTCCCGTTGATTGGAAATCCAAGATGAATGCAACCACATGACATAGTTTAACATATAACCCCATTATGTGAAAATGAATAGATATTATTTCTCAATAACTAGATTTCTGATGGAATACAAAATGTGTATGAATAATCATTGGATGGTCCCTGTTTTCATTTTTCCAGTGGATCGGAAATCCAAGACATCCACCTCTATATGACAAAGTTTAACAGGACCACATGGGGAAAATATTTTAAATTTCTTCTTTGAAGCCACTACACCATTTTGAAGTCAAACATGGCTGGAATGTTCCTTCAAGTCTTCTGAAAACGTTTGTTCTTTGTGATGATTGGAAATTAAAAATGGCTGCCACCGCAGGACATTGCTTAACATAGGACCTTTTTTCAAGATTTAACACAAACTGTTCATGAATAAATAGATGAATCTCTAAATTCATGAAATTTGTAATTTTGACGATTTTTTCATAAATTTCTAGTACATAATTTCTGTGTTCTTTTTAATAATGAAAATTCTGCTAAATTTTGACAAAATGTATTATTTAACAATCTTAAAGGGATATTATCTGCCAAATCATAAATATTTGCTACCCATAAAAACTATCAGATATGATTGATGCATTAATAAAACGTGTTTCTGTAACTTATAAATGTTATGAAATGTATGCGCATCAGGGGAAAAACATGCAACTGCTGAGATCAATCAAGAAATGGACGCCATCTGATTAATTATCAACATTGTTTACGGAGTTTGTCGAATCGTCATTAAATCAGTACAACAATGCACTTATTTCTTATTTTTTGTGAATCTGCTTTTAGTCGGTGTTAATTACGGACAAAGAACCATGCAAGTTGGCAGTTAATAAGCGACAAAATACAAAAGATTCGTTTTTGCCTGTCACTAGTAAGGTCAATTGCATATGGAAAAAGCGAGGTCAAATTATTTGCTTGCAAGCAAATAAGTAATTGATGGAAATTTTCGTTCTCAAAAGGCAGAAAGTTGTTCGATAAGCTGTGTAATGTGAAATATTTACCTTTATTTCATCATTTTAAAGCTATTTACCAATTTCCAAAGCATATATTTTTTTGGGTCAAAATCGTAGCTAATGCCCCTTTAACAAATGGGCCAAATTAAACCAAACTCTACTGGCATGGTCCTTAAGTTGTCCCATTTCTTAAATATAATCATCTGCCTCATCCTCTGTCCAAGATGGCCAGCATTACTAAAAAATAGAAATTTCTTCAAATAGCTAGAACTGCATTGTTTTAAGATGGATTTTTTTAAGCATATTCATGGTTTTACTGTGAAATTTATATTTTTGCTGATTTTTGCCAATATGCAAATAAGATTTCAATATAAAAATCATTTATAAGTTTCTTCTCTGAAACCAAGGTCCAATTAAAACCAAATTTGACGACTGCTCATTAGATGGTAGTTCGAAAATTTACCATGGCTGCTAGGACCAGTAATGCATTCTAACTGACTGATATTTCAAAAATCTTCTCATAAGATTATCTGTAAATTATGATATTGTCAGAATATATCTTAGATTATTGCTATTTTGTGATATTTTCCTTTGATCTTGCTATCTGAGAATTTTCCATCTCACGTTAGTAGAGTGAGATGGAAAATTATCGCCAGTAACTAAGCGTTGTCAAGGACGCACATAGTATTATCGCTGTTTTCTAAGGTGGACTATAGATCCTATGGCAGCTAGCCAGATCCAGCAATTTTTACCGTATTTGATTTCTTTTATTAGTTTTGCAGAACTCTCTAATATTTGAGATTTATTTTATTTCTCTCGGCGGGAAAAACAAAATAGATCGGTAGATTTATCCATTTGATGAAAAACCCAAAGAATACGGAAAGATGACAGAAATTTCAGCTAATTCTGATGTAAACAAAATCAAACAAAACTATGAAATTGAGTATAATTCCAAGTTCAGAGTAGTTAAAAAGGACGTAAATTTCAGAAATAATGGAAAAGGAAATTACTGTATACCACAGGCACTAGACGTTTTGTCAATATGAATATAACATAAGCAATGGGCAGAAAATAGTGTCCAATATATATAATGTATACTATATTATATATATTGGACACTATTTTCTGCCCATTGCTTATGCTATATTCATATTGACAAAACGTCTAGTGCCTGTGTGTATACATAGCTGAGGGGGAGGGAGAAAGGAGAAAATGAGGAAACAAAAGTTTTTTTTTCTTCAAAAAATGATCTAAAATGACAAAAAGGTAATGAAATATTATCATTTAATCGAATACATAAGCATAATTCATGATACACATGAAACTGATAGCATTAATGATCAATAATCAACAAGATGTTCCAATAGATGAAATGCGGATTTTGACTTCACGTTTCGACTTCGTTATTTATAAATTTAGCGTTTCAACGTTTACGATTTTTATTAAAAACTAGAGGCTCAGGTGAGCCTGTATCGCTCACCTGATATAAATAAGTCCTCTTAAGAATGTCTGCATGCTGAATACATCTAAGTTACTATTCAAATCCCATAGGGTTCTAAGTTAAAACTATGGCAGCCATCTTGGATGAAGGTTGTGGTCACCAGACACAATTTTGAAAGTATATACTACCCAAGGAACATCCATACCATGTTTGCTTTAAATTGGCTGACTGGTTTCAGGGGAGAAGACTTTTAAACAATTTTCCTATTGAATCCTATGTTAAAACTATGTCCGCTGACGGCGGCCATTTTGGACCGAGATTGAGGTCACTGAACACAATTTTGGAAGTTGACCACCTAAGGACCATCGATGACATGTTTACTATATTGGTTTACTGGTTTCAGAGGAGAAGATTTTAAAACATTTTTTTCCATAGCGTCCTATGTTAAAACTATGTCTGCTGATGGTGGCCATCTTGGATGGAGGTCTGGGTCACTGAATATAATTTTGAAAATTGACCATTTAAGGACCATTCATGCCATGTTTGCTTTAAATTGGCTTACTGGTTTCAGAGGAAAACAATTTTAAACATTTTTCCCATAGGGTCCTATGTTAAAACTATGTTCGCTGATGGCAGCCATCTTGGATGGAGGTGAGGGTCACATGACATTATTTTGAAAGTTGACCACCTAAGGACCATCCATGCCATATTTGCTTTAAAATGACTTACTAGTTTCAGAGGAAAAAAAAATTAAACATTTTTCCCATAGGGTCCTATGATAAAATTATGTTCGCTGACGGCAACCATCTTGGATGGAGGTCGGGGTCACTGCACATGATTTTGAAAGTTGACCACCTAAGGACTATTCATGCCATGTTTGTTTTAAATTGACTTATTGATTTCAGAGTAAGACTTTTAAACATTTTTACCATAGGGTCCTATGTTAAAACTAAGTCGAGTCATGGTGGCCATCTTGAATCTCCGATCGGCAAACGATTCACAAGCTTAGTA
>MJUT01007473.1:804396-814828 GCA_002080005.1 Gigantidas platifrons
TACATTGTCAAGATTCTATATTTATAAACTATTGTCCAAGATAAAACAACAATCATCTGCATCAATTTTCCCGCGAAAAATAGATTAGTCTATTTAAAGTAGGGTCTTAGCCCTCTAATAAAAATAGTGTTCTATATTCGGTATAGCTTATTAGGATTAAACCATGCATAGGTTATAACATAACATGTTCAAAATATGTGCAAGAAGTGAAAAAAGTGTGTATTTTACATTAATCGATGGATTTCAGCAACTTATAACATCCTTTTTCACCCCACTGAAACACATATGGGAAATTCCGAAATTCCAGCGTTTGAGGTGCCCAAAGGGTAAATTCTTGTAAACACCGGCCTCTTTCAATTAAATTTGAAAGATTTTTTGTCATTGCAACCCCGTTCACAGTTGCCCAACAGGAGTCCACAGGTCGTCCACGTGTCACAGTTTAGAATAATCCTTCAGGTAATCCTTCAGGACCTTACAGTACCCCGTGACCCACATTAGCACGACTCACCAATATTTTCTGAATAATGTTGTTTAATAATAATTCTGATATCAGAAGATGCTTTCCTAAAATTAGAATTAGGGACCATAATCTTGAAATAGAGAAAGGACGATATTGCAAAATACCTAGAATACTCAGACTTTGTAAAACCTGTAATAAAATTAAGGATGAAGAGCACTTTATATTAGAATGTACTATAAACAGTAAATTGGGAACAGATCTATTTGTAATTCTTGCAAATGAAAACCCAAATTTTATGCAATTTTCCAGTGAGCAAAAACTAATTATCTTCTTAATCCTACAACTATAGCTCATGTTAAAATTATAGGCTTCTACATAATAAAGTCATTAGAACTGAGGACAGAAGTCTCTTATTTTGTTCATGATAAATTGAGATATCTTGTTTACATTGTATTTTGTTGTTGTTGTTTATTTTTTTTTTCTGGTCACAAACATGTATGGATGTTTATTTGACAATAAAATTATTATTATTATTATTATTTTAAGAAAACCGGAAGTTGTGTCTATTGAGACGAGGGTACCTTGGAAAAAATGACATTTTTACTGGTAAGATTACTATTTTTAGAGAGAGAACCGTAAGGAGATAAACTTTGTTGACATATTTTGAAAGAATAATATATGTAGAAGCGCTAGACACGCGGAAAGCGTACGAAATCGGTAAGAACATGGTATAAATTGTGTTTGAAGCGGAGGGGGTATATTTCCGAGTCGGCTACCTTCTTTTATTATACATTAATATAGGACGAAGTCCCAACTATGGTAGAAATAGCATTTTTTTTCTATATACTAATGACTAAATTTTCATGCACCGGAAATGACATACCGGAAGTCAATACATGGTTAAATCTGTGCAGAAAATCGGATGCGGACGTTTCGTAACCTGGTCGTTTCGTACCTAGATCGTGACTTAAAAAACGACGGAAGATTTGGGTCTGGGTCCCCCTATTTGCCCCCTCTTTTAAGAAAATCCGGATCCACCCTCGGTCTACTTTGAAAAAATATTATAGGTCCATATATCCGAGTTAATATTGTTTAAAACAAAATATTGGACTTCGTCCCAAGTTAGGTAACACCTATTATCATTTTAGTCGATACCCCATTGATAGAAACAAGTGCCTGTGGTTGGAGTGTATTCTCTCACATAATATATTTCTATCTGCAACAGTGTTTTCATTTTATATTTTTACCTTTTTAATGTTCAGAAAGCTAAATAAGCCACAATTAACAAAAAATAAACAAAATTTTTTCGGCATCCGTGCTTTCGATTCTCGTTTATATTTAGATATTTCAAGGTCTTCCAAGTGTCCCAAATGTTCACCTGTGGTCTGTCTGATTTGTTAAGTTGCGGTCGGTTCGTTGGTTGTATTTGTATTGTGAGAATACGCGTCAGTTCTGAACATAAATTATGTCAGAATTCAAATACTTGTATCGTATCTTGTATATATTGATCAATTGCTTTTTTTTAGCAAATTGTTGATATTTTTTTTTTTAACAAAGCTTACTATCAAGAGTTAAATATACTAATTATAGAAAGTATTAATGTGGTGATCTTAGCCGAGTGGTAAGATGGAAGTTTTTAAGTCAAAGTAGACTTTAAAAAACCCGGCAGTGGTTCGAGACACGAAAATCCCAAAATAAGTAAAACACATTTTTAAGCCTAAAATTGTAAAATTGTTCATATATTCAAGAACAAAAGAATCAACTGTAGAATAAAAATAATCCACTGTTCGAACAATAGTGTGACGTCAGAGAAATGTATTATGATTAAAGGTAAATCCTAAAGTGTTCTCATGGCACATTTGTGACTTATTCAAGAAAATGGGGTACCAAGAGGAAAATTACAACTTTTGGGATTTTTCCACAAAATGTCGACTTTAAATTAAATTAGCTCCTGCATTGGTACCCCTAGAGGCTTGGTTTTGGTATACGTTGTTCTTAGACATATTATCTGCAAAACTGTGTCTCAGATTTCTTTTGTTTTGGAGGTCATGCTGTGTTGATTAAGAAATTGTAAAAAGTTTTACTATTTGAATAAATATGAAACAGCTAATTTTGGTCAAGTGCACACATCAAGATAATAATTAATTATGGAATTGTTGCATAATCATAATATTATAATCAGTGGAAAGATATATCTTTCTTCTTTCAAATGGTACCTTATTTGTTAATTTTGATGCAATATTAAGAAAGTTACAGCTGTTTTCAAATAGAAGATTGGAGGGAAAAAATCTTTGTAAAGTGCTACCTTAATATACTACAGGGATATTTATTCGTCTTCATGATTGATAGATGATAAACACATCTTATTTTGGGTTATCTCAGAAAAATCGGGATAAATGTTCATCAGTAAAAGAACAAGCGTTTAATTTTATGTGGGATGGGATCAAACGGGGGTAAATATTTTGCTGACAAATAACCGACAACATTAATTATATGAATAGGTTTTTTTATTCACACTCCAGATGCACTCCCTTAAAAATACTTCTACCAGTACTGGAGTACTCGGAGAAAACCACTGACCTGTCGCAAATCACTGACAAACTTTATCACATAGGTCGACTTCGATTTGATAAACTCGGGTTACGCTAGTTACTAGAGTTCCAACCGAACGGTGCGAGTTACTCTGCAACGTCATCATTTTGACGTTTTGACCCAACTCGAGTTCAACTCACACCATGGGCAGGTTTAGTCGAGTTGAAGTAAAAGTAAAGATGGCGGAGAAAATGCGGTAAGAAAAAAATGAAAATGATTTTTACCAGATTTCGACTGCTTGCAGTAGATACGTCGGAGAGTAATGCAAATTAAGCTGACAATTGAGTAATTTCAACCTTCTTTTCCACACGACAGACTTGAAGTACTCTAAGCTTTCGGACGAGCAGGGGGATTCGGCTGTCGTTTCCGACTGGTATGTCGGTTTGTTGATGTTATGTTGGAATTTGAGTAATAGTTGGCTGATAAAATATTTAATCTGTAATTGGTAACATGTTCACTCGGCATATGCATAGTATAGTCAAAGTACACCTTCTGCCCCGAAGTTTAATTGTATATTCTTGCTGTACAAATTGTGGATAGTTATTGAACTGTTTGCGACACAGATAAAAGGACCATTGTCTTTTACATGCCTGTGTATGTAAACAACATATAAACAGCCATTCGATCCTGTCTGGGAGGAATTAACTTATTTCCATTTTTGTGTCAAGATTAAAACACGTTTTGTTTAACTTACGTTTTTAGATATCTGGTTGAATACATGGCAAACTTTCAATACTGTCCCATGAACAGTCGAGATCGAAATGCCAAATAAATTGGTTGCTTCTCGCAAGGACTCCTGGTTTGAAATGTACCATATAAACAATAACAATTGTCTTTCTGGTGGGATTTGTTCTTTACCACTAACATTATTGGAGGTTAAATGTGGTGCAATTTTCTGCAGAATTATTTCAAATGTTGCCCGGTCAATCCTGAAGTGCATGCGTGCATGCGGAAGTCCGTGGATGAAAACTCTGGTACAATTGTCTCGGCAAAGTTAGAAACAAGTGGCACGTGTCTTTTTTGAATACAGGTAAGAAGAATAATTGACAGATCTACGTTTCTTTTAATAAAATATAATATAGTGCCATTGTCATTCATCAATTCTTGAATGAAGTATTCCATTTTGAGAGTTAACCCGACTGGAGAGTTTCCGTTCGATTTGGCTTTTATGTACGCATGCGCATTTTCGCAAAACGATTTCACGACCATATCAACGAGTAACCCGAGTTAATTAAATGGGCTGTTTAAAACAAATGACCCCAAAGTGTGACATAGGTGACCAAAATTAAAGTAATTGGAAATTGATGTCCTATTGAATTTTAAGGACCCACATAAGTCCAAGTTTACTAATTTATCATCGGTTTGTGAAAGAAATTAAGAAAAAAAAATGTTTGTAACATTTTATTAATGGCTTTTGATCTATATTTTTGTAACACTACAACAATATTTCTCAACAAGATTACAACACAAGTAATTCTAAAAATTATTGTACATTATTAATTTATTGATACAACGAAGTTCAAAAATTAATTTTCAATCATTTTTAACCAATATTTTTAATTTAGAGATTAAATTTAATGTATTTTCACCATTTTTTAAAGTAATTTTTTGGTTTCTCGTTACAAAAGTTTCTGTTTCTCTTAAAAAAAGGTCCACACTGCTATGAAAAGTACATTTCAAGACACATACATGATACTAATTCATTCACTGAAAATTTCATAGAAATTGCTTTATTCATTTTTGCATTATTCACAAATGACAAATGAAAAACATGTATTTTTACCTAATTTTGTTACACTCCCGACATATTTTTGTATATATATATATATCAACTAAAGTGAATATTTCAACAGAAATAGGTGTTGAAATTGGAGTCCAATGAATAAAACAGGCCATCAGCATATAATTTAACAATTATCTATTAGAGAAATATTAATTTGCTTGATATTAAGACTTAAAGTTGACCGCAAGCAGCTGTATCAAGTAACTTAAGGCAGTAAAAATACTTGAAAAATACATTCTACCAAATTTATTTACTTCTCACTTGCTTTCTTATTACATCAGAAAAGTTCACATTTGTTTTATTTATTCACATTGTTTTAATATTTTGTTTGGTGGTAAGTACAAAAATAGGTCTGGAGTGTAACAAATGTTCAACTCAATGGAGACTTGTAGAGTTTTTGATGCTGACGAAGGAAGGACTCGCCCTAACTTTCCTTTGGCTGTTTTAATTTTGATGATATGACATGAGATTGGTAATTTTAGAGCTATGGTCTATTGACAAGAATGACGGTATTGGTAGCCATATTTTCGACTGATCAAAATCACAGCAAAAGTTTTGAACTAGATACCATATAAAGGAACATCCACACCAATTTTGGTTCCAATCTGCCCATTGGATTCAGAGGAAATGACTTTTAAAAAAAAATTACTACGACGGACGCCAAATGATGGAAATAGCTAAAAAGTAGGATTTGTGTCAGGAGTGTAACATTTTATGTTGATAGTTAAATACATAGCTATTTTCCAATGAATGAAACAATTATTCACAAAACATTTAATATTTTAATTACCAAAAAAAATATTTATATCCTTTATTTCTGCTTTGTGAAAACTAGAATGTCTTAATCATTTTTGAAAAACTCTTTGAAGTGCTCATGATTATATAGATTATTTTTCAATCAGCGGCTTAAATAAATTATAACAAGGAGATAGAATGCTACAAATATAATAGAATTGCATTATAATACCTCAGTAAGACACAGATGGTCAGTTTCAGTCAACCATATTTTCTAAATCTGACTAAAAAGTAAGTTCAATAGTGCTTGTATTTAATTGGATAAAAGCGTTACACTCCTGACATAAGATATTTTGACCACACAAAAGAACCGGCGGTCATCAGAACAGTATGCTTGTCACTCATGATCTTTGACAGGACTGTTGACTAAATTAAAACACAAAATATTATAATTAACAAGATTGTGTTAAAATTATGACCTTGTAAATTTAAATGTTACACTCCCGACATATTCCACAGGTGTTCTATTGAATATAGGATTGATGTAAAAGCTCACAGAGACATGTTGATGCTTCTGGTTTCAGCTATGATACTTAAAGAGACAATTAACCATTGTCAGTTGTTGAGAAGTATGCTACATACCTAAATAATTTCACTTTTAGACAACACAAACAGTTTTATTGACCTTTATTTTTTTGATACATGGTAATTTTACCTATCTGATCCTGTCTTCAAAATTACAAAAAAATACATAAATTATGCATGAAATTTTAGCTAAAATATCAAAGTTTTCCATCAGATATATTTTTCTACTGTACAATTATTTGTTTTCTAATTACACAACATGGCAGTACATGCATCTTTGTAAATGTCACACTAAAGGTGTTACACTCCTGACATTTTTTGATACATTTTTGGACGCTATTTTTTAGTGGTAGCAGATAATGACGTGAAATTTTGCAGCAAGGTTCTATGTACCAAAGTACATATTCTGATACAAAGATATCCAATTTAAATCATCACATATTAGAATGGTCAATGATAAAAGAAATGGGGTCTTTTTTTTTAAACAGCCCAAATCGAAGTCGACCATAATGTTGTATCGAGTACACCTAAGGAAGAATTTTTATCGTTTACAAGTGTAATTTTTGGTCGTAAGATTAAAATTTTTCGTGTGATAATCTTTGTGAAAAGGACTTAGGAATTGTCGTAATATAATCTTAAGTGAAAAAGTTAGGACTATAGTAACGAAGTTTTGTGAAAAGGGCTACAGGCCATTATTATCCACGTACAAATAAAATATGACAATATTCAGGTTCGAATCTCATACTGCTTTACGCTAAAGCATATAAACTTCATATGGCTATAATTCACATTAAAGTTACAATTTAACCATTAATATATAAATTATTTCAAACCACTAAATCTAATAAAAAAAAATTATATCATTACTCACCCCTGACAAACACAAATGTCCAGACAGACACACAGACAAGAAGTGAAGTCAGTATAATTACCACACTCTTTTATATTAAATCCCACCCATTAATTTCATGCAAAGTGTGTACAAGTAGTGGAGAATACACTCCAACTGTAGATTCTTAAAAATAATCAACGAGTCCCGTCAGGGTCGAGTTGATTATTTTTAATAATCTACAAGTTGGAGTGTATTCTCTCACATAATACATTTCTATCTGCAAAAGTGTTTTCATTTTATATTTTTACCTTTTTAATGTTCAGAAAGCTAAATAAGCCACAATTAACAAAAAATAAACAACAAAATGTTTTCGACATCCGTGCTTTCGATTCTCGTTTATATTTAGATATTTCAAGGTCTTTCAAGTGAATAGAATCGTTTATATTTAGATATTTCAAGTGTCCCAAATGTTCACCTGTGGTCTGTCTGATTTGTTAAGTTGCGGTCGGTTCGTTGGTTGTTTTTGTATTGCGAGAATACTCGTCAGTTCTGAACATAAATTATGTCAGAACTCAAATACTTGTATCGTGTCTTGTATATATTGATCAATTGTTTTTTTTTTTATTAAGATAATCGTTGATATTTTTTTTAACAAAGCTTACTATCAAGAGTTATATATACTAATTATAAAATTTATCAATGTGGTCATCTTAGCCGAGTGGTAAGATGGAAGTTTCGAAAGTTAAAGTAGGCTTTAAAGAGCCCAGCAGTGGTTCGAGACACGAAAGTCTCAAAATAAGTAATACACGTTTTTAAGCCTAAATTAGTAAAAGGTTAAAGTTCATATATTCAAGAACAAAAGAATCAACTGTAGAAGATCCATGGGGGAACGTTTACAATATAGTATTTATTCCGCATAGTAAATCTTCCTACCTACTGTCAAGTTTTTCAAATACTGCAAAATGGCTCCGTACATTTTTTTAATGCAAATTAAGCATGTGCTTTTTTACCTTTTAATCATAACCAGATATAATTAATTATACGACAATTAAAATTAACACGATTAAGGTGCTAAATTCCGAATCAATAGTAATTATTCGGATTAAGGTTTTATTTCTTGTAGTTACAATTAAGTATTGTATAATTTTATTTTGGTAGGTACAAGTATTATATGATATTTATTCTGCTATGTACAAGTATTATATACTATTTATTCTGCTAGGTACAAATATTATATAATATTTATTCTGCCAGGTACAAGTATTATAAATATAATATTTATTCTGTTATCTGATAAATATAAGTTTTTGAATAGATTGTATGGACATGTGATTGTTGACATTCTTTTTGTCATTATTAGATAAAACATTTCTATGATATGTATATAAAATCAATGAAGTATAACTAATCACCTGATATTTAAGAACTTTTATTATATCATTTACCTATAATAAAAGTACCTCTCAAAGGTGGAACAAATGTCATACAGGTGGAATAAATATTCCATAAGACTCAAGTTGTTCCATGGAATAAATATTATTCAATTATTTTTTTCCTTTTGGAACAAATAGTATGAGGAACAAATATAGGTTACAGGATCAGGCTGGACATTTTCAGTTGGTTCAGTAGATTGTGCACTTTCTGTTGCTTGTGCCAGTTCATTTAAGGATTGATCTCAATTTTTTTTTCGGTTCATGAAGAAATAAACTCAAAAATGCGAAGCGGGTTACGCAAGAGTTTGTACCACATTTTTTAGTTTATTTCGAATGAACCGAACAAAAAATTGTGATCAATCCTTATAAATTAATTCCTAATGAATTTTTTTCTTGTCCTAAAAATATTTTGACGGATAATAATTGCTTAAAAAGAATTAAAATTAAAAAATTTCCCAATTGAGACCCCAACATGTGACTTCCGGTTAAAAATTTTGTTTATGGAAGATAACATCAATTTTTTATCCAATCAAAATCTCTTAAACACATCAAATTAATTTATTTTCATTTATAGCAATATTTTCCATATCACTAATGGCTTAAATTCCTTGCACCGGAAATGACACACCGGAAACCAATACATGGTTAAATCTGTGCAGAAAATCGGATGCGGACGTTTCGTAGCCTGGTCGTTTCGTACCTATATCGGGACGTTTCATACCGGGGTAAAAATGTACAGTGATACGTTTCGTACATTCTTTTCAACTAATAGATTTGTAATAAACTCGTTAATTAAAATGTTGTATGTATAGTTGAAACTCTGGAACTACTTCCAGTTATGAATATTAAAAAAATGACTCCAAATCGCAGTGTGTTTTAAATAGCCCATTAAACATATATCATGGGACTGACAATATCATTAAACAGAGTTTCATTTCTTCCTCCTCCTGTCCGAAATAATATTTTCTATGAAATTGACTCTTTTGCTAGTACAGTCCATTATCAGTTGAAGGAGATTTCCATGTTGTACTATTTTTTCATATCTATTTGCTGCATCTGCGTTGACATAGTTTCTAATTTTATGCAGGTATTTGCTCCTTATCGCTTCGAGTTCAGCACATTCTAATAAGAAATGTTCTATATTTTCTTCAGCCTTTCTACATATGTGACATATCGGGTTCATTCTTGGGTCGTACTTGGCCCTTTTTGCTTGTACCATATATGTTTGTGACAGCAACCGTGTTTTAACTTCCTCTGCCCTGACATATCTTGTATTGTGCTTCACACTTTTCTAGATGTTATGTACTTGTTTCAATGGCTGTTTTTGTATTTCTAAATATTGAAGGGTTGTTTTCTCCTGTTTTTCCATTTCAAACTTTTCTTTCCAGTGGCTGTTTGTTCTTTGGTCTATTAGTTTTCTCCAGTTGTACTTTGAAATTGGTTTTTGCAGGTATACACTGCACTTCTGGGGGCTGTATATTTGTAGCGTTTTTTTCCAATCTACCAATAAAGTCATGTTTGTTCTGAAATAGCTACTTGTCGGGATAGGATCTCATATTCAATTGTGTCATTGTTCCTTGCTATATTCATAAAGAAGGTCAGGAGGTTTTTCTCTATGGTGATTTGTAAATAGGTTCAGCACCAATCATTACGTAGACAGCTGTATTCGCTGTGTTGTTAGGCAGACCTTGTAGTTGTCTCAGAATCTTCCTCTGTGCTAGCTCTAACATTTCATGGTCCTTATTAGTGAGGCTTATAATTTCTAGGCCATATATACATCTTGGTATAGCATATGTTCGCCATAACTTATGTGCTACTGCAGGTGAGAACCCACGTCTCACGTGCAGCCCTGCTCCCAATAGACTGTAAATTGTGGCTCTACCGGTCCTTATTCTGTCAGGTATGTCTACTTTATTTTTATCATTCCTTTTGATACCAAGATGTTTCGTCTCATATGTTGGTTTTATGGTGTTTTTACCAAACTTCAGTTCTTGCTCAAATTTTCCTTTATT
>MJUT01007473.1:816503-828167 GCA_002080005.1 Gigantidas platifrons
GATTGGTTTTTATAGTTACCACTGATTGGTGTTTATAGTTACCGCTGATTGGTTTTTATTGTTACCGCTGATTGGTGTTTATATTTACCACCGATTGGTTTTTATAGTTACCACTGATTGGTGTTTATAGTTACCGCTGATTGGTTTTTATAGTTACCGCTGATTGGTTTTTATAGTTACCGCTGATTGGTTTTTATAGTTACCGCTGATTGGTGTTTATATTTACCACCGATTGGTTTTTATAGTTACCGCTGATTGGTTTTTATATTTACCACCGATTGGTTTTTATAGTTACCACTGATTGGTTTTTATAGTTACCACTGATTGGTTTTTATAGTTACCACTGATTGGTTTTTATAGTTACCACTGATTGATTTTTATAGTTACCACTGATTGGTGTTTATAGTTACCACTGATTGATTTTTTTAGTTACCACTGATTGGTTTTTATAGTTATCACTGATTGGTTTTTATAGTTACAACTGATTGGTTTTTATAGTTACCACTGATTGGTGTTTATAGTTACCACTGATTGGTTTTTATAGTTACCACAGATTGGTTTTTATAGTTACCACTGATTGGTTTTTATAGACAAAAATTAGCTACCACTGATTGGTCGACTGCTACATGATTTCTATGTCTCAACTGCTTGAAAGCATATGTTCCCAAAGCAACAATTAAAATCTTGCCTCCTTTCAGCCAAGTTGTGCGGATTCTGATTGCTCCTTGTAATTTGGTATCTTCAAACTCTTCTTGTGCTGTATGCCAACTGGTAAATGGTGATTTCCAGTATAAGCTAACCGTTTTAAATCTTTTGTGTTATGATACTTTGTGTTGTTCAATACTTTATGGCCATTATTTTCTATATTGTTTTCTTTGGTTTATGCTGAATGTGAATTTAAAATTTTCCTTTTAATGACGGTCTTGGTTCTATAATGGTGGGGGTATAACTCCCTTGATATAAAGATTTTACAAAACCCCAATTCATCTGTTTGTATATACAGTATTACCAGTTCAATTGAAGGGTGTGTGTACAAGTATCATATGTATTCCACATATTAATCTTGTATACATTAAGTGTCAAACTCTTCTTGTGCCATATGCCAACTGGTTAATGGTGATTTCCAATATAAGCTAACTATTTTAAATCTTTTGTGTTATGATACTTTGTGTTGTTCAATCCTTTATGGCGATTATTTTCTATATCGTGTTGTTTTATTTATGCTGAATGTGAATATCTTTTAATCTTTGGCACAGAGTCGATTTTAAAAGCTCATTCGAGTTTGTTATGTTTAAAGGCAATAAAGAATTTGAATTTGTTATTATATGTATGCTTTATATCGACTTGAAATAAAACTTTGAATTGAAGAAAACAAAGGTTGGTGCATTGATGTAAATCTAACTATTGTCTTGTTACTTTCTCTATTGCGGTTATTGTGTTATTTTGTGCAATGTACAATTTGAAATTGTATCTTGTCTTTACCCTCTGGGCACAAAGAAGACGGAGTTGGGTCACATGTGGAACAGGAACTGCTAGCCCTTCCGGAGCACCTGAGTTCATTCCCAACTTTTAGTGAGGTTTATGTTTCCCAATCGTTAGTTTTCCGTATGTTTTGTCGACCATTTTTGCTCTTTTTGGCATTGTATTGTCTGTCCTTTGATTTACCGTTTCTGATTACCCCATTGGTATTTTTAAACTTTTCTTTTAACGACGGTCTTGGTTCTATAATGGCGGGGATATAACTCCCTTGATATAAAGATTTAAAACAAAAAACATTCCATATGTTTTTATATTACCAGTCCAATATTGAAGGGTGAGTGTACAAGTATCATATTCCACATATTAACCTTGTTTACATTAAGTGTCAAAATAGAATGTATCGTTTTATCTTTTGTTAATTTTCACAACGTAAACTGATTAACATGCCTTTCTGTACCTTGTCAAGTTTAAGTAGAATGGCAGATATGATGTCTGTTCTCCTCGTTAACGTCTGCTTAATAAATATGCACATTCTCTCTGGACAGGCAGGATGTATTGTATACATACCAACGAATCACTTTATTCAATATATGTTTCATTTATCATATGGGGTCTTCGTGACCGTGATCGTATGGTAATTGGATTTACTACTAGTTTGTCAGTAACTTGCGACAAGACGGTGGTTTTCTCCGGGTCCTCTGGTTTCCTCTACCAATAAAACTGACCGCCACTATATAACTAAAATATATTGTTGAAAGTGGCGTTAAACTCCATCAAACAAACAAACAAACAAACAGACATAAAGTTAGTAATAAAAAGTAGATATCAAATATAGTGCCTCCGTCTCCGACGCGTTGCTGGAATAATCTTCATCGTGTACACTCAAAATCTAAAGACTGGAAAGCCAAAAAATTTAAAAGGTGTTTGTGAGTAATGTGTGATTTCACCAATTACATTAGGATTGAAATCATACATAAAAGCATTTAGAATAAACAGACATGAAAATATGTAAATAAACAAAAAATATAATCAGATGGTCATGTAGCTAAACTTACGGCTAAAACTGACACCAGTGTTTCAAGAGATAATACACCTAATATTTTTGTTACAATTTGTTCATTTGTATTCACAGCTAAAGCAAAATGTAATACGTTTTTGTACAAAATTCATTTCACTGCAAATTTTACATAATGTCTATCTACCAGGCGCTCGGGGGTATAGAGTGGTGTGGCTGGTGTGCACCCTTACCGTTCACAAATCATATACAATATAGTGATCGTTCACGGAAAATAATACCTCAAACGACATACCAGCTCTCTAACTTGTACCTGCTGTTGTGACCAAAGCGGTACTCGCGCCCTCGCATAAATATCACCTCCTATGCACCAAAACAGGAGTACTACCACACGTACACATCTTACACAGCAAGCTCACTGTTGATAATTCCAGTACAGTTTACTTCTAAAGGATGGACCGAAAAAAACACACTTATACCCTAATGACAATATTCCGTCTTATGTTTATGTAATTTAGATTACGTCTTGCAGGTGCGGATTCAGGATTTGGTGTTAGGCGGTGAAATCTAGACAAGTAGTTTGGGTTTGGCTATATCTTTAGTGGGTACAGGGTGTATTTATGTTATTTGTGTTTGTTTGCGTATCGTTGTGGCCATCACATATTCACAGTATGGGAACCTGTACGCCTGAAATCTCTTATTGACGTGCTCTTCTGTAAACTGCATTACGGTTTCGGTGGAAATCGACTGCCCACACTTTCAAAGCAGGCAAGTTTTTCGGAATTTATTATCGACAGATACGATGTATCTGTGTAAAAATGTTACAGAATGTACATGTTTCATTACTCTAACGGACGCTAAAGTTTCTTTGGATAAAATAACGCAACAAATTCAGAATGGAGTATCAAACGTTTGGTTTTACTACCAGAAAATGTAAAAATTCCATTTGTTATGCCTAAATGGCTTCCAATTTAGACTGTATATTTGCACGGATAGTTTTGGATGTGAGAAGCATTCTTTTTACAAAGAAGTGATAGAGAAAACATATTTTTTCCTACTAAAAAATTGGATTGAAAAAATGAATGTGCTGTCGGCTGTTTGCTGTAGCTGTGTATGTCTGTTTGACGTCGCGTTTGAAAACGGTCTGTATCCTGATTGACGTGCTATTTTAGCTAATATATCAAAGTTTTCCATAAAATATATTTTTCTACCGTACAATTATTTGTTTTCTAATTACACAACATGGCAGTACATGCATCTTTGTAAATGTCACACTAAAAGTGTTACACTCCTGACATTTTTTGATACATTTTTGGACGCTATTTTCTAGTGGTAGCAGATAATGCCGTGAAATTTTGCAGCAAGGTTCTATGTACCAAAGTACATATTCTGATACAAAAGGATCCAATTTAAATCATCACATATTAGAATGGTTAATGATAAAAGAAATGGGGTAAAAAAAAATTTAAACAGCCCATATCCTATGTTGTATCCCTTACATATCCCATATCTTTTCCTTTCATTGAATGAATGTTAACATAGACCGATATTACGTAACATCTCTTCATACCACTGCATACTTAAAGACATATGCCCTCTAACATGTAAACAAAAGTGAATAAAAATATCTGTTTACTTAGACTATGCCAATTTTGTATTCCGATCGTCTTTATTTTACTGCAGTTGATCGTGTCATCACTGAAACAAAATCTGCTTTTGACCGTATCATGCATCGGACGTTGATCGTATCATTTTTGTCACACATGCAGTCGAATAAGAGTGAATTGCACAAAAACAGTTGAAATTGGGATAATGTTTCATACATCAGAATGAAGGTAATAGATAATGCTTTAATACTGATGTTGAATAATAACTTGGGAAGTACGACGTTTTGTAAAATAAATGATGAAAGTTCATAGCGTTAAAATTTGAATTGATTATTTGTAAAAATGTGGTTCAAAGTCCACCGAAATGTCAATGATATAAGAAAACAAATAATTGTTTTCATAAAGAAACATATCATCAACATTTTCACGCACAAATCCATTCATAACTCAGACCGAGAAAAGGCATTAAATATCGAATGTCTTACCCCCACTGATTCACGAGTTTTCTTGATGTAAACAAACAATTTTGATCGTACCATTCTGCAGTTGATCGAAATGATACAATGCGGTTGTACGGTGTGCAAGATGTGAATTATTTCAACTATGTAATCTCGATTTCATTTCGGCTCGCAACATTTTGGGAATAAGAATAGCGGATTCTCTTTAACAATAACACCATCTACTACTCTGAGTTCGTCACGCATATCGAAAAATGGTAACGCAGAATTAGGAACTCGATCCTTATCTTCTGGCCATCCATTTAGGATTAAAAAAAATTCAGTTTTTACCTGAAATCAATCAAAATATACATTATACATTTTAAAAACATTTTTGCAAACATTAAAACTTCATTCCAAACGTTTCATTTTTTTTTTTTTTTTTTTTTACCGTATTTTCAATTTTTTGTATATTATAATTCCTTTACCGCCCCTATGGTCAAAACATTGCAAACGATGTTCGTTTTCTACCTGTATTTGTAGTTTCTCCAACAACTTTAATTTGGTACTTGGTAGCAAATCACGATATAATGAATATTTGGTATTAGTCGAACTCCTTTTGTTATTTGTCATATTTACCAGCCTCGTCATTTAATTGGTTAATAAAGCTAATTCTAAATTCTAAATTCTAATTCTTATTGAAATTTAGCAGCAAGAGGACACATATATATATATATCCCCGTGTGACAATAAGAAAAGTTCATCCTCTTAAAATACAATTATTCATTAATGGACATGGCACATTTCGCTTAACATTCATTATAGGATTAAACGCTTCTTTTCAGGAGTTCTTCTTCTTCTTCTTCTTCTTCCTCCCGGATACGAGTCGGACTCTGTAGTTACTGAGTGTGTGTGACTCGGGCGCATAAACAATCAGACAGGGGGCTCCTCCAAAACAGGTAAAAGTCCAAAGAGATGGATGATATTTACAAATAAAAGTCATGTACAATATATACATCGTAAGGCTGCCCTGTCGTTTATCTGTGTGCATGCATGTAAACGGTGCCAATGCAATCACAAAATGAATAAACGTATGTAAAGTTTGTGAGTGCATCGGCACCGTTTACACATGCATGAACTCCTTAAAAGAACCGTTTAAGGTGGTACACCTGACCCAAAATTTTCCTGATCGTTTAATTTTTTAGATTTTTTTGTGTGTGAAACATTATGATATTACCTAACAAATATTAAAAAATCAAAAGATTTTAACCAAGGGATTCTACACACTTCCATTTTAAATCCCCCCTTAAATCAAAGGTATAGCGTAGATGACAATAATTCTAGTTAATGCTTGATTTTCCTTTTTTGGGAGGTAAAAGAAATAATTCACTAAATAGTTACGCTTATTTTGAAAGTGTGATACCAGTTCCAGCTAATTAACACGAAAATTATGGATATTTTTAAACGATCGAACAGAGTAAGATATCGTTTAATGCTAGCGCTCATGCAAACCGGAAGACACTGTTTTACACAACATGTGTCGCAACCTTCCGCCCAGACAAAAATATAGTCCATATATAGAGTCAATTGTAAGAGGACGAGTAACTTAAATATCAGAAAGTGCATGCATGCAACATTCATATATTATAAATCCCCCTTAAAATCGGGTACTTATATGCACGTTTGCTCATCTATCAGTATTTCTTTGTTGCAACGCGGATTTTGCGGATGGATATTTCAATATCTAGAATTTGATATTTTTACTATGTAAGAGACTTTGATTTTCGTATTGCGTCTGAAAATTGACATTTGAACAACAAAAATGCGTGTGGATATTTCAGCAAGTGTACAACAATTGTACCTTTCTACTTTTGTCCTGTTCCGAAATGTGTGTTTTCTGTTTTTAATTTTAGAATGAATTTTAAAACAGTCTATTTATATCCTCTGCTGGGGGTTACAATTCAACTGGTTTGTCAATGTCGTTAGTTCTCGACCATCGTAGTTTTGTTCAGGACTGGGAACCAGTGCTTTAGACAACACGTGTTCTAATGTTTGACGTACTATCTAATGAAAAGTCTAGAAAATCCCGAAGAGGTTTTTGACTCACTGCTGACGTATTTATGTCAACAATACATGCTTTTAAAGTATGTTCCACCTAAAAATAAACATGAAATGAAAGGAGCAACCGGCAAACAAACTTGGACACAAATAATGAAAAAAAACTTGTATAATACTCCAGTAGGTGTCCGTAAATGGATGAGGGAATTCCGGGAATTGAATGTTGATGTTGGCTTCGAAACAAAAAAGATGAAAATGGAAAGGACACGGATGTTGTCTTTGGAAGGCTATATATATCATTGGATAAATGTTCATCGTCAAATCTATTAATAAGTGTTGTAAATTTTTTCAAGAGTCACATTCCCCTTCCGCGAAAAAGACCCCATATAGAAAAATATTTCCCTTTTCCAAGGTATAAAATTAAACCCACAAATGGTTCTGAATGCACTATATTTAACTTTGACTGTCACATTGATTTGCTTGCCCCTTCAAAACAGATGTAGTGTCTGGTAAACAGTTGATGGGAAATAAAATAATAATGTAATAGAATGTAAAACTGGGTTGTTGCATGTTATAGTAGTAGCTCCTACACCAACTGTTCTTTCCATTTTTGGCACTATTCAATAATTATATTAGTAGTTATCCCCCCGCCCAATGCTTCTTAAATATCAGATAACACTGAATTATGCTTGTAACTTTTAAAACTACAAGCAATGGTTTGCTTGTGGTTAAAGAAGTTAATCCCATTAGATTCTTTGGTAAAGGAACATCTACATTATGTTTTATTTTGTGGGAATGAGTTTTGTAAAGGAGTTGTAAACGATAATTCAGACGAGGTACAAATGTAGGTTTCCTGTTAATAGCAGACTTGCCAAGGTCTTTCACTCTTGGCCATGCTGACAAAATTTTCACTATTATATATATACAAATGTATATACAAGAAAATGTAACATATTCTGGAACATTGGATAAAAAATTGTTTTATGTGAATAACATATTGATGTCTCTGGAGTTTGCTCTCAATTTACTATTTCAAAGTTTGACATCTTTTTCTAGAAGTATACTGATATTTTGCGATTGTGCATAGCATGCAAAAAATCTATATGCAACTGAGCAGTTCGATCGTTTAACATCACCTTTGGTGCTTTCATTTTAATTAGCAATTTTGTAGATAAGAATTTTTCAACCAACCGAAACAGAGAACCGGCGAAATTGTTCACCCCTCCTCCTTTTTGCAAAAAGCACCATTGAGTGCATTTTGCTGGATAACGCTATCTTTATCTCCTTATTGTGACTATCTTATATGAATATTAACTGATTCCATTATCAGGGGTGGATCCAGGATTTTAAGTTAGGGGGGGAGCACTTAAAATAATCGCGCCGAACGGAGCAAGACGCGAAAGTTGTTGGGTATTTCGTGTGAAAAATCACGATTCTACGCAAAAAAAATCATATTTTTTCCAATTTTAGGGGGCGCGCGCCGGGTGCGCCCCACCCCTGGATCTGGATCTGCCCCTGATTATATTACATTTAATTTAATAATTTCCATACTTACATGTGTCATACTGTCCAATTTAGGAAAAGCAGGGCAGTCATTTAGGTCAAGAAATGCCCCCCCTCCTCCCCCAGAAAAACAAATCCAAAAAAACTTTTTTTTCACTAAACAATGATATCTAAAAATTGTGTCGTTCATTTCCTTCTAAAATCCTTATGTAATTTGAAGACCAATATTAGGTAACACTGTCTAAGCTTCAGAATTTTTCAACCTACCAAAAGGACAACCGACATACTTTGTCATCCCCCCTATTTTCAAAAAAAAAACAACAACACCATTTTAAGTCCATATGAGTGCATGATAGCTGAATAACTATCTTTATCTCTTAATAATGTGATGATCTTATATGAATAATAACTTATTTCATTATATTACATTTAATGAGTGAAGTTGAAAGTAATAATAGAATGTACTGGAATAACAAGTGACTAACACGGTACCAAAGTAATCTCCCTTTGATTCTTAAAAATACGTTGAACAGATTTTCATTGTATTTTTCTGGGAGCTCATCTGATAATTGTTTTCCTTTCTTCCTACATACAAGTTTGTGTTTAATTAATCAAAGTTATAACTACCACAGTACCTAGTCCTATAATATATGACTTCGCATTTATAAAGTCTAATTTTAGCGTTTGCATGCTGATTTTTTCATTTTTTTTTTAAATGCGAAGTCATATCGGAAATGTCAAAATTTACGTACCAACTGTATTGGAAAAATGTAATGATAAGTTACACCGGCAGCAGTACGTCTCCCTTGTCATTACATCTAGCATCTTGATCTAATTCCACAACGCGTCTACCCTCGTTCCATCCATTGCTGACATGCATATCATTTTCGTCTATTGTTATTTCTGAACCAATATCAAGCAGATTATGTGTACATGGTTCTGTTTAGAGGTTGTGGTCATGTCATTTTGGGTCTAGAAAAAAATGTGGTTTTCCGTTCACTATTTAATTTTTTGAAAAATGAAGATCGTTGGTTTTTTGTCTTGTTGGCCATAAAGTAACCACGGCGACACCTATCTCTACCCATCGTTATAATTTTTTTTATACTAGATATTATCGGTAAATTTTAATACTATTTATTAGAGACACTAAAAATGTAAAACAATCATTAGGTCCCATCAGCACAGCGTCCGTTTTGTAAACATTGTACATCTGTGTCAGCTAAACGCTTGCAATTGAAGCGAACTTTTAAAACACTTCACTGACCCCGGTACGTTAGAATAGAGTTACCTCCCTGTAGTGTTAGGTACCACCTTAATACTTATAATTCTTCACGTGAATCTTTTCCCTGTTTTGATTATTCCTGTCGGCGGCCTCCATATTATTTATAGAGTTCTACTGGTTATTCAAAAAGTTCATCGAGTTATGAACGGATCAAAAACGAAAAAGTTCATCGAGTTATGAACGAATTAAAAACAAACACGTGAAAGTGCTCTTGTCAAATCAAAATGCACGGAAGCGATATACATTAATTCTACAAGAATTATATTAGTGATAGCCTCTGTTTACAGAGGCACATCAGTCAACCTCTGATCAGGCCATGAAAATGATTATCTCTCTTGGCTATATACCTAGATGATTTCCAGGTCCAGGGTTTAGATTGACGAGTTATGTCCCCTGGCTCGTACTTCGGCTCAAGGAAAACTTGAAGGAATACAACATTCTCTATCCAGAGTTGTCGTTCCTTGCTACGCTACACAACATCTCTGTCAACGCCCATTGCACAAGATTTTTGTAAAATTTAGTAACAGTAAAAAAAAATCTACTTAAAATTGTTTTAATTATTGTAAATATCAATAAAGATGAAAATAAATCACTCATTTCAAATCAATTCTCTCTTAAAAATTATTTGTGATCGTTTTTAACTTTTTAATTTTTACCTCCGCAAAATAGTTCTCCAAGAAGTGGGGGGTAAAATCATATTTAAGAGAGAATTGATTTGAAATGAGTGATTTATTTTCGTCTTTATTGATATTTACAATAATTAAAACAATTTTAAGTACCTTTTTTTTACTGTTTCTAAGTTTTACAAGAATCTTGTAAAATGAGCGTTGACAGAGATGTTGTGTAGCGTAGCAGGAACGACAACTCTGGATAGAGAATGGGAATACAATTCGGTTGTTTCGAATCATGTCAATTCCGACCACGTTCCGTCTTTTTCGTGTCTTGGTGTCTGAACAAATTGGCAGGCGACTTCCGGTGTTTACGCTATTACTGTGACAACGTCAGCATATCATAGTCGTAAATGCGGTAGATTATAAGTAATTGTAATATGGAGACGCCAAGGAAACCGCTGAATAAATACTGGTGTTCGGTACCCCACTATCTGTCTTATATAAGAAATATATACATAAAGGCAGATCGTTTTCCTTTCATGATGCTGACACCCGCAAATAAAGAAAGAAAACAAATTTAATTTTAAAGAATTATTTGTCTCCGCGTTGAAGTCTTTGATACAAATAAAATAATTTAATTGATATCTGTCTTTTACAGAAAATGCTAAGATATTTTTACCTTGAGAATCGAACGTTAAAACGGCACATATCGATTGGAGTTTTTGTTGTGTACATTGACAGGTGGACCATAGATCCTATGGCGGCTAGCCAGATCCGGCAATTTCTACCGTATTTGATTTCTTTTATTAGTTTTGCGGAACTCTCTAAAATTTGAGATTTATTTTATTTCTCTCGGCGGGAAAAACAAAATAGATCGATAGATTTATCCATTTGATAAAAAAAACCCAAAGAATACGGAAAGATGACAGAAATTTCAGCTAAATCTGTATCTGATGTAAACAAAATCAAACAAAACTATGAAATTGAGAATAATTCCAAGTTCAGAGTAGTTAAAAAGGACGTATACTGGGTTTATTTCATTCCGATGGTCTTACGGAAACACACCTTGTAAAATATACGATACCTATCGTTTGAATGAATCTGTATTCATACAAACATATTATACTATGAACTAATAAAACATAATAATATCCTTTTAAAACAGGAGTTTTAACCTTGTGTTCAAGTTATCGATTGTTGACTTCTCCGATGGGACCTTTTTTTCCCTTAACCTCGTTTCGATGTACTGGGAATTCCCTGTTATGGAGAGCCATTGGGGTTAATATGCTTGACTCCTTTGGCGGGTTATTTATATCAGATATTTTTGAACCAAATAAAATATGTTTTTATTATTTAAAAATTCTGTATAACACACTTAGATGGAAACAAGATATGAATGCATAAAATGTAAAAAGTAAACAACAATTGATTTTTTTTAATTGTTTGGGATTAAATTTTATGCACTTTTTGGCCATTTTCATTTTAAATTTCACATATTTTAAGAGTTGGAAGAAACATATGATGGTATAATTCCAAAAAAACAACGCTTGGTCTTTTTTTCTAACGTTGTTCACTCATGCCGTATATAGCTTTAATTCCAGTCGTAAAATTCTCATAATTGTTAATCTGGTTTTCCATAGTTTTTTCCTGCGCACAACTGTAAGTGCAATCT
>MJUT01007473.1:831742-849023 GCA_002080005.1 Gigantidas platifrons
AAAATGTTCCGAGCAAACAAATACCTACTTAGTTAGGGAGATATTTTTTTTATTTAAAGCGATTGCCCACTGTAATCGTATCGACTCCTTAGAGGGCATCGTATGTAGTCTATATGGAATCATACAAGAACAGTCTTCATGTTTTTGTTCATGTAATTCAGAAAAAGTTTGTTTCCATTCATTTAATTTACGGCGATAATTTGAACAACCGTTAACGGCACACGAATTTTCACAAACCTTTTTATATTTTACTTCACTGGCCATAATTTAAATACAAGAAATAATACCCAAAAAAAAAATCGATGTGAAAATAAAAGACAGCTAATGTTTACTATAGATTATTGATGCACGTGTGTTATCTTTCACGACTGTTATGGCCGACGCAGCACGTGACCTCTTAATGGCAGCCCCCGTGGTTTTGAGATAAGCTGGTGATAACCCCGTCTATAACATAGAAAGTTTTTTTTTATTATCTCCCTTGGTAAATCAAACATTTATTGCAAATATTCTGTTCAGATGACTTCAAAACTACTTAATTTTATTCTTTTTCATCAGAAAATGTAATACTTTAGTTTTTGGAAATGAAAAAGACACACTTAATGTTGAACAGAGTTATATTTACCAACTGGACCATAAATTAAAGAAAAAGTGAAAATACAGTATTAAAATCTTAAATCTGGAGCTCATACATATATTAAGTTAGTATTTCTTGGATGCATATATGATATTCTTTGATAAAAAAAACTAAAAAAAAATTAGAATATTTTGGAGAGAAAAAAAAATGTTTAGCATGGCTACAAAAGTACATTTCAGCGTGATGTTTTCAACCTCTAAAATAACTAAAGGGGACAAACAAATGTATTTGATGTGAACTGTACCAATTACCCACTTAAGACACGCCTTCATTCAATGCTGTGCATCATTTCCTTTGCTGAGATGGGAATATCTGTACGCTATGGCGGCCGCCATTAAAAACATGGAGTTGGCCGTTACCTGACCCCTATCACAACAAGAAAACTGCAGCAGAGCTGCGAGAGGAGTCGATTAAAAAAATAAGATATGCCTTCGGAACGAAAACTTAATGTTTCTTTGTCTATGAAAATAAAGGGCGAATCAACTTCCGTCAAGGTGTTGCCATGGGACCCATTTGCAATATCAATGTGGCCGTGCTGATTCATTCTTTTGTTCATATCGGGTGTGCCTTCGGCATGACGATTTTATTTCATTATTCGTAGTGTTCGTGCCTTCGGCACGACACAAAGTTTATTATTTATCAACCCAGCTGTGAGCGAAGCGAACATGATTGATACTTGTAAACACTTTGAAATCGGAAGCGGAAGTTAGACTGATATCTAATCGATATAAAGGTACGAGAACTCGTCAGTCTAAAGCGGAAGTGTGAGGAGCTTAAGCTATTTGCCTGTTTTCGTAATTGAACATCTTTGTCCCGCCAAAGGCGCGACCAACACGAAACAAATAAAATAAAATAATGACTTTAAAATTGTATTGACAATTAAAACTTACGTTGCGAACAAATTTCAAAAGTTCAAAATTTCAAAAGTCTTCGTGCCGAAAGGAAAACAGTATAGTCGGAATGGATCCCATGGCAACACATCGCCTTAAGTTAATTGTAACAGGTATTTACCAAGCAAATTCGTACCAAAAATTCGTCATGTCATACTGATTGGCATTCATGCCGAAGCCACTAAATATGCTATCAATATTAAAATGTAATAATTATGTTTTGGCAATCGGACTTTTCCGTCAAACAAAATTTTTCCGCTTGATGGAATTATCCCATCTAATCTTGAAATACGAGGAAAAATCTTTAGTTAAATAAAATGAGATATTGGATACTTTGATTTAATTAATTTTTTTAATCGACTCCTCTCGGAGCTCTGCTGCAGTTTTCTTGTTATTTATGTTTTAATATTTTTATATTAAAACAAATATATGAAGCGATAAATAGACGCCATTTTGAAACTGTTTTCAATATTCCCGTCCTTACCCAGGGAATACGGTCTGATATTCCCGTCTTGATTAGCCGATCAGATTGTAGGAATCCATTGGATAGTTTACTTTAACAGAATATATCCATATACTGCATCAAATTAAGTTTTAAAATTCATATTCAGAGTCAACATCGTCTGATTCCAGTTCAACAACAAAACAATAATAGCAACAATAATAAGTTCTAAGGAGTTTCACACTTCCAGGGGTATGATCACTTGTAGGTCCTGTGTTTCGTGAGGTTGTTGGACCACTTTGTAGTCTCCAATCTCCATTGTCAGTTTTCAGTTGTTGCCAGGAACACAGGTTCACGTCAAAGTTGCAATTGAGATTCTGTCCTTGGGCAGCTGTGGAAAAAAAAGACATATATGACAGGTAATAAATAAAATCAAAGTACCGAGACACAGCTTCTAGTTGCATACTTTATTTGCACATCTTTTATATTTCAATCAGATAAACAATATCTACAATTTTCTTTCATATCTTTTTTTTCAAATACAGTCTGTACTTTCAACTAAAAACTACAATTTTTTTTTTACTTTTCCTTTATGCCTGCCTTTATCATGTTTATAAATTTTAAAGCAACACTGAAAACAATAAAGGCTTGTCCCATGATCAGATAGAATTATCTACCAGACAGTTTAGTTTCCCAACGATAACTTTTGCTCCCTTCTCTATCAGCACATAGTCATAGTATTCAAATTTTCAACCCAAAATTGTTTGTGCCAATTTACTCTCATTCGGTTTAAGTGGTATAATGAAGCGTAAGAGACAAACTGTAATGACATACATCGGCCACATTCTTATGCCTGTCCCAAACCAGGACCTAGATTTCCAACATCATATGTCATGGTTTTTATTTGTGTTTGAAGGTGAGCAATGATTGTTCGTTTTGTTGATATTGGTGGAATTGTTGACCACCACTGATTAACTTTTATTTTCAAAATCTTTTCTTTTGTAGTTTTGATTTTTTTTAATTCTCTCTCCCCTTTTCAAAATTAAACCTTTTAGTTGCACATTCCAATTTTCATGAAAAATTTCTTTTTGTTAAAGAAGTCGTATTTTTATGGATTATTTTTTGTCAACATTTTTATTGCTGTTCTACATTTCAGTCACAGTAGGATCTTCAACAATGAGAATAACTTATACCCCAACACGAGTGTGAAACCCTAGCCTGTATGTTCTGTTAGATTCAGGTTCAGAGACTTGACTGGACAGTTTATGCGTTCAATTGTTTCAGGGCCTGCTGAAGATACTCATTGATAACTCTTGCGCGATCAGGTCTAGAATTATCATCCATCAGTATGAAATCGCCAATTGCACCAAATCTAACAATAGGGGAACAAATTTAATTAAGGTATGTTATACCACTCACAGATCCGTTTCTTAGGAGATAAAGGTCTGTAGAACCGCCATTATAAGCTAATGCCACCCCAAACCATTACAGAACCAGCGAATCAGTCATGTTCAGCTAAAAAACAGCTGTTCTAACTTACACCGTTTGTTTTTCTCTCTCCAAGCAAGTCTACGACCATCAAGAAAATCAAAATAGAACCTTAATTCACTGGTTAAAAGAACAGGTCGAATATGGGGTACATACATGTAACTCCTAGAAAACTGAAGACTGCCTTTGCAATGGTGTGCAGTTAACTGAGGATGTATGGTTAATGGCATCCAATTTTGTGTTGCTAGAAATGTTATTTGATGGTCTTGATAAATTATGGGCCATTCTAATTATAGATCAACCACCGTTTTGTCTCCGCTTAACACTGTTAGTTTATTTATAGCAATCGGTAACATGATCCAAATTATGAAATCTGTAATTGTTGCTCTTTTTACTATGCAGGTGGATTATTGCAACATTCAAAGAGTGCTTGATTAAAGGTAACAAGTCTCAAAGTTTATTGAGGTTTATCTAATTTAGAAGATAATAAAAAGAGATATAATATTTTTGTGAATTCCCGGAAATTAATTTCATCGTCCGGATTTGTTCCGGTTCACGTGACGTATTCTACTTTTACTTTTCAAGCGTGAAGCTGTCATTGCGAAAATTGTTCAAGTGTCCAAAACAATCTGCAGCATCCGACCTGATATAAGTCATGAGGCCGGCCAAAAGACCTCATAATCCCCAGAGGAAGGATTACTCTACACCAACATTGGCCAAGAAGTCAAAAAATACCAGTAACAAGAAACCCACTAGAAACAGCCAGCCAAGCTCAACACGAAGACCCAATGTTCCATCGTTGATTCCAGCAGCCAGTGATCGAGTCCCCGAGTCATTAAGAGACAATTTAGTGGGAAATACCATTGCTCCTCCTGAATTAGTTCCCAGGACCGCTCAACAGGGACCATCGAGATCAAATTTGGCTACCAATTCTGCAGCCACTGACAGAGGCTTATCTTCAAGGGCGGTCGTGCTTTCGGTCGCTCATGGACCGGTTGTTAACATAGTGTCCGATTCGGACCTAAGACAAACACCTGAGTCGTTTCATCAAGAGCAAGGTCAGCCTGTCATTAGACATCCAGACAACACCCGTGCTGAGACACAGACCAGTCCAGTTGCAGCTCCAGTGGCTCAAGGGCCCCAGAATAGCAATTATGGTACGTTTAATCTTCCCTCAGTATCAGAGTCTTTCGGGGTTGGGGCACTAGCGCCCATAGTCGATTGTCAAAGTAACCGTGTACAAGTCAATCAATCTCCTAACCTCTCATATCCCGGTTAAAATAAAAAAGCGTGTTTGGGCTGGCGAGTTCATAGATTTGAATTTACTTTTAAAATCCGCTCGTGATCTCGCGGATGAGTTTCATTTGGAAGGGGATTTAACGGTTAGAGGGGGTGTTTTATCGGTAATAAAACCTCAGAAATCCAAATTCAAAAGCATACACGATTGGACTAGCGCTTTCATGATTTATGCAAGTATCATTCTAGAAAAATGGCCAAACAAAGGTCTCGGACTTTTTAAATATATACAAACCGTAAGATTGGCAGCTTCTAGGGGATATTTCGGAGGTTGGATCCAGTATGATGAGCAATATTGGCTAGGTAAAGCAATTTCCCCATGTTCATCATGGGGTGTGGTTGACATGGAATTGTGGATGATGTGCGTTTCAACACCACATTCCCCCCTATGGGCCCTCCTTTAGCACTCAACCATCGCTTATTACCCGCTCATCCGTTAGGGGTACTAATAGATTTGCGACACCTCCGCTTAAAGGCACTTGTCGGGCTTTTAATTCAGGAAAATGTACATTTGGAAAGAATTGCAAGTTTTCTCACAAGTGTTCACAGTGTAATGGAAACCACCTCTTCATAAATTGCAGGACTTAATTTGTCCAGTTAAGTTAATTTGGCAAATAATAAATGTAGGCATTTAAAGACGTCTTCTGAATTTCAGTTTCTTTTGACCTATTTGTTGTTGTTGATTAATTTTTAATGTACATGTGTTTATGTTATTCTGAATTTCAGGTCATTCACCGTTATATACTCTTGGTCATTCTCCTTTGTGAACGAAGTCAGAAGGCGCTTATTAATTACCCTTATCCAGATAAAGCAAGGGAATTAATACAGGGACTTGAATACGGATTTGAATTAAAATACTCCGGTCCTCGTAGGCCTTTCGAAGCCAAAAGCAAAGAAATTATTGGATATTACGAAGATATTGCTGAGCAAAAAATTATGAAAGAAATACAACTTGGTAGAATTGCCGGGCCATTTTCCAACCCCCCTTTTCCTACTTTTCGCGTTTCCCCTATATCCGTTATACCCAAAAAATCGAGTTCGGAATTTCGTTTAATTCATAACTTGTCGTTTCCATCTGAAAACTCTGTCAACGATTTCATTAACAAAGAATTTTGCACTGTGAAATACTCGTCAATTGATGATGCAGTTCGGATGATATACAAGTTGGGAAAAAATTCGCTTTTCGTAAAATGCGATATAAAGTCTGCTTTTCGCTTATTGAGGCTATCCCCTGGGGACTTTGATTTGATGGGTTTTAAATTCAAAGATCAGTATTACTTCGATAAATGTTTGCCTATGGGTGCAGCAGTCAGCTGTGCTTTATTCGAATCTTTTTCCATCGTTTTGTTCAAAATCAGTCCGGCTGTGAAGATATTTCACATTACTTAGATGATTTTCTTTTTGGGGGGTCCGCGAGATCTACACAGTGTAAGGACATTTTGAAGTTGTTTCAAAATTCTTGCAAACTATGGGGTGTTCCCCTAGCTGATAATAAAACAGTTGAGCCGACCGAAGTTTTAATATTTCTTGGTATCGAATTCGACACAATCAACATGGTAATGCGGGTCCCTCTAAAACAAGAAACGAAACAGAAACGAAACGCAACGAAACGAAACGGAACCTGGCGAAACGAAACGAAACGAAATTGAAACGAAACGAAACGAAACGACACCTGGCGAAGCGAAACGGAATTTAAACGAAATGAAGCAAAGCGGAACGAAACGAAACGAAACGAAATGGAAATCGAATCGAAATAAAATTAAAACGAAACAACACGAGAGGAAAAAAATCAACCAAATTCCTTCCTATTTATATATACTTCATGTGCATATATTAAACACGTTTGAAAATAAACCCAATGAAACGAGCAGGACTAGAAGTACGTTACTTATCACGAACAGATAGTGCTAAATTATGTTATGAGAGATGAAAAGGTTCGAAATATGTAATAAACACCGTTGCTACACTTCTAAAAACTTGTGTCAAGACAAATCCAGAAAAAAATGAAATCAAATAAAAAAACAAATTCAAAGTACTCTGTAAAGTGTGATTTTATGGAGAATTACACAAAATCCATTGGCATGTTCTCAAAAGTTCTTGTAAAGCGGAATTTAACGAAATAAAACTCGCTGAAAGCAGACAAAAATGAAGAAAAAAATCGGCTGCACCAAGTGCATAATACGCCAATACGCCCATTTATACAATAGCTCTGCAAAATTTAAAGCGAATTGGTCAAGAACCCGCAAAGTTTGAAGTGAATTGACCAAAGGGGTTCTGAAGTTAGAGAGCTTTGAGGCAGTTTTGTTTGCACTTTGGCCTAAAAAAAATATCTGCAATAATTCTCAAATAGTGTGTTATAAAAAAATACTATTTAATATGACTGCCGAGAGAATGTCCCTTCACGCGTACATTTCGTGTCAATTTCATGAACAAACGTGCAAAATATCAATATATATATACGATAAGTTAATCACGTGCCTCGCGCAGAGTAGATCATGCAAACCCTTCCGATGCACCTGGTGATACTCCCGGTTTTTGTGTGAGGGTTCAGATTGCTAGTGCTTTTATTTTTTTATGGCGTTCGTTTTCAAATCTGTTTATTTGTTTTGTCCTTGTTGTTTCAGCAGTGTAATATGGATGAGGTGGAAGAAGAAAGTCATTTTCTATCATTTTGTAATCAACACACGGAGGGAGGACAGACACAATTTAATAAACTCATAATTCAAAGTTGTCCTAACCTTTTAAACGTGAATTCACAAAAGCAATTTATTTGGTTAATGACTTGTAAAAAACACAACTGTATAGAAAAAAAGAAGTAAGCTTATCCAGAGAAATTATAAATGATGCATGTCAGTATTTCATTTTATTGTTAACTTTACATTGCTTGCAGTTCTGGATCTGACACGGGAAAACACCATCCCCTGGTGTCTTTCCAAGTATTGCAACCAGTGGCAATACACCCACACTAATTATGACCGCTATAATATGTCTTCGCCTTTTGTGGGCCCTTGATTGTGTTATGTTATCGTCTCTATTTGTGTAATCTCTGTATCACCATTTTGTTTTGGACCTAGGATTTTCTGGATTATCCCTTTGGCTTGTTGCTTTGATATGAAGAACTCCCCTGTCCACAGTTCACAGAACCGTTAATACTAGTGACAGGCATCAACGGAGCTTTGCCAAATTTTAAACTATGGGAATGTATTAGATATGTTTCGATACATTATACTTTTTGACTTTTCGGTTTTGTTTCCTTTCGTTTCGATTTCCATTTCGTTTCGTTTCGATTCACTTTTTCCTTTCGTTTCGTTTCGCCCGGTTTCGTTTCGTTTCGCCAGGTTTCGCTTCGTTTCGTTGCGTTTCGTTTCTTTCTGTTTCGTTTCTTGTTTTAGAGGGACCCTGGTAATGCGGCTTCCAGATGAAAAACTGATAGAATTACGAAATAAAATTGAATCTTGTTTAGCTTGCACCAAAATTGCATTGCGGGACTTACAATCCTTGATAAGATCCCTGAACTTTGCGTGCCAAGTGATTGTGACCGGGCGAGCATTCTGTCGTCGACTTATTGATGCTACTTGCAATGTTCGCAGGCCCCATCATAAAATTAGGGCGACATTGGCAATGAAAGATGACCTTAGAGTTTGGCTATCGTTTTTATCCAAATACAATGGAACCACGGTTATTCTCGATCAATTCTGGTCTTCTAACTACGAGTTAAATCTATTTTCCAACAGTGCTGGTGGGAAGGGGAAAGGTTTTGGTATCTGTCATGACCGAAAATGGGCTCAGGCGTGGGGTCTAACTCATGGATTTGATCTGGTATTTTAACGGACATTACTTTTCTGGAAGTGTTCCCAGTGGTTATCGCCTTAAATATTTGGGGGGAATCTATGAGAAACAGAAAATTTTATTTCATATTGACAATCAGACGGTTGTGTCTATCATAAATAAAAAGTCATCTAGATCCCCCAGAGTTATGTCCCTTGTAAGAAAACTAGTATTTGCCTGTTTAAAGTTTAACATTCTAATCAAAGCAGAACACATGCCTGGCAATTTGAACTCTTTAGCTGATTCTCTGTCACGTTGTGATTTTCAGAAGTTCCAGAAATTGTGTCCAACAGCAGAGGACACTCCTTGTGCGATTCCGTCCCACCTTTGGCACATTTACACGAAGAAGTGAACGTTCTAATAGATTGTTCCATGTCAACAAGTACCTGGAAAACCTATAAAACAGCAGTCAATTGTTTTGATAATTTCCGCGCTTCTTATAACTTTGGCAATACGTGGCCCCTCCCTATCGATGAACTAGCACAGTTTATAGCTTATCTGTCCTTCAATAAAATGTCTGTATCTACAGTAACTAATTACTTATCTGGTTTAAGTTATGCCCATAAGATACGAAACCTGACAGACTATACTAAATCTTTTATTATCAGTAAAATGTTAGAAGGGCTTCGTCGAAAGAACCCTCAAAAATCAGACATAAGAACCCCTATATCTTTAGAATTACTTAAAAAATTAATTAGTTCTTTACGATGGATATGTAATTCTGATTACGAAGCATGCATGTTTTCGTCCGCTTTTTCGTTAGCTTATTTTGCTATGTTGCGAGTAAGTGAGTTAGCTGTTGCGAGTCAGAGTGACGAAAATGGACACGCTTTAAATTTCAATGATGTTACTTTCGCCGAAAATAATGGTCAAACCGAGTTGCAAATAAAAATCAGGAGTGCAAAGACCGATCAGAAACGTCATTCAGTTACACTCGTTTTGCAGAAACATTCTGATTTGGCCTCGTGTCCAATTAATTTATTACAGTCATTTACCCGTTTACGCTTCTCGGGTCTCAACGTGTCTAACAAATTATACATTCATTTTAGCGGGCGCGCCTTAACAAAGTACCAATTTTGTTCTATTCTGCAGAAAAGCTTGAGCTTTTGTGAAGTTCAGTTTCATATTCGTTCTCATTCTTTTAGAATAGGGAGGGCTACAGATCTTGTACAAAATGGAGTAGACGAAGATATTATCAAAGAATATGGGCGCTGGAAATCTTCATCATACTTGCGTTACATCCGTTTTTAAGTCCTGGAATTATTATTTTCATTTTTCTTCATGTATTGTCGAATAAATTTGGCTTTCTACGGGATTTGATGTATTGAAACACATTTCCTTATTTTAGGTCCCAATTTTATATGGTTTTTTGGATCGTCCATCGTATACTGGGCCCAGAGACGTGCAGAATCTCGCTTTGGGGGAAGACATCTTGGTCTCCAAAACAGAGGAGTGTCTATAAGATGGTTCGGGAAAAGAAGTATGGTATGGAGCGAGTTATCGGCCACAGTTTCACGTGCTATGAGGGATTTCCCTCCCCCTGCTATGATTTTAATACATCTAGGGTCTAACGATATAGGCACAATTAAAACTTTTAATTTGATTGAGAACATTGAAACTGATATATTGCAGTTAAAATTACTGTTTCCGAATTGTCGCATTATCTGGAGTGAACTGTTTATGAGAAGATATTGGCATAATGCCTTAGAAAAACTCCAAAAGCGGTTAAACTGTGCTATTAAGAATTGTGTTTTATCAGAAGGACATTGTGAAATTAGACACCCTAACATTAGAGCCGGGGAAAAAACCTTATTTAGGCATGACGGGGTCCATTTAACTGACATCGGTAACGACATCTTTCTCAACAATATTCAAGCGGGTCTAGAGACCTTTGTGTCGTCTACCCATGCCGGCTCGTTCCCAGCTGCATAGTTTGTTTTTTCCGCCGGTGTGTGTTGGGAGGAGGGGGTTTAGTGAGTGTGCATAGACACGCTCATATGGCGGGATCTGGCAAGCTAAGGGGGCACGATCCTTTCCTTAATTGTACGTCGGGTCATATTATGTTGTGACTTTCCTGCGCTTTACCGCAGGAAGTTGGTTTAGACCATCTCATGTCAACCATGAGTGGCCGGTTCTATTCTGATCACCAGTTTTAATTTGACCTGTGGGCTTAGAAGTTTTTAAATTCAATTAAAAAATTTAATTTGTTCACTCCCATGAAATGTTGCAACCATGGGGTGATGTGAATATGGGTCGGCGTATTTGGAATTCGTGTCCCTCGTTCTCTCGAGATCTAGTGTAGATTTAACCTTGAGGAATGTGAGCATCCATTTCCTACCAATGGTGCACAGACTTGTCCATGGGATATTCAGTTTTCGGCATTCTGTTTCCATATCTTGCCAGATCTCTACTTTTCAGTGAACTGTGGCCGTTATTTTCCACTTAATACAATTGTTTGTCTTATTTTAAGCCTTATAGATTGTTTGATTAAATATTTATATATTGGATCTTAATGCCTCAAAATTGTTTCAAAAGTGGAAAAAGTTGTCAAATGCATGCCATTTTTTTTTTTAATGTTTTTAAGTTCTGAGGTAATTTTTCTAAATTTTCAAATTAAATAACACTAAGAAACTCTTCAAGAAAACTGCAGCAGATCTGCGAGAGGAGTCGACTATATGTCTTCGGAACGAAAACTTAATGTTTTTTGTCTATGAAAATAAAGGGCGAATCAACTTCCGTCAAGGTGTTGCCATGGGACCCATTTGCAACATTAATGTGGCCGTGCTGATTCATTCTTTTGTTCATATCGGGTGTGCCTTCGGCATGACGATTTTATTTCTTTATTCGTAGTGTTCGTGCCTTCGGCACGACACAAAGTTTATTATTTATTTTATTTACGAAACCTTCAATGACAACTCTGCCTTCTTCAAGTTCGAAAGTAAAACCCTGTTTTCTATTTGAATGATATAGTCGTGCCTTCGGCACGAAACGTAAGTTTTAATTCTCAATACAATTTTAAAGTCATTGTTTTATTCTATTTGTTTCGTGTTGGTCGCGCCTTCAATTACGAAAACAGGCAAATGGGGTAAGCTCCTCACACTTCCGCTTCCGATTTCAAAGTGTTTACAAGTATCAACAGTTCGCTTCGCTCACAGCTGAGTTGATAAACAAAATCCGAGGGGTCATGAGTACCAGACTACCTAACGATTGTCTATTTTTTAAATAAATTAATCGTTTCATGTAAAGAAGCTGTATGGTATCCTTTCTATTTTTTTTTTTTTTTTTTAAACTGGATAGTTATTTATGTTCAAATTAATAGGCTATTTCTGGTACTTCACTCCGATTGACCATTCTATGCTGAAACCTAGAATTCACTTCCGGTTGGTACTGATCGTATATATCTCTCTAATATGATAATAGGTGTTACCTAACTTGGGACGAAGTCCAATATTTTGATTTAAACAATATTAACGCGGATATATGGACCTATAATATTTTTTCAAAGTAGACCGAGGGTGGATCCAGATTTTCTTAAAAGAGGGGGCAAATAGGGGGACCCAGACCCAAATCTTCCGTCGTTGTTTAAGTCCCGATCTAGTCCTATAACATAGAACCTCGCACGTCGATATTTTCATTTTATATTCCGGTTCCGGTGAAGAAAGAAGACGAGGGAATTTAAGGCTCCCGTTAAATATATTTTTAATCGGCATCAATCCTGCATATTTTTGGGTGCCCACTGTTTGTAATATTTTTTCAAAGACACATGAGAATTTGACTTTATGTTTTTGGTGTATCCAAATCAGGTCCCATATATTTTTACAAGATGACTGGTGGTAATAAAAGTGACTCACCACGTGCTACACAGCCTACATCAATAAACAATAAATCATGTGCACAATTAGAGCAAATATTTAAAAAGAGTCAAAGATCATTAAACTGCAATGTATGCAAATACTGGTTCTGCATCGAATGTAGCCATATTTCAGTCAAATTGTATGAAATTTTGAAGTCTGAGTCGACACCAAATCTACCGTTCAACTGCGACGGTTGCGTGCGAGTATTTCCAAAGGTTAATGAAATTGGTCTTTATATAGAAAGTCAAAAGGAAAAGTTTAACGAATATGACAGGAAACTGACTGCCCTAGAGAACAATATGGACGTTAAAATTGAAAATAAAGTTGAAAAAGCTCTTGAATCCTACAGAGATAGAGAAGAACGTAAATGTAATGTTATTTTACACAATGTACCTGGACCAAGTTTAGAGATAAATGACAAAAAATCTGAAGATAACAATGCTTTATTAGATATTTTTAAAACAGTTAAATGTAGGGAGGCTGAAGTAAAATCTTTTATAAGACGGGAAGCCTTTAGAAAATAAGCCCAGGCTTATGAAAGTTACACTAGACACTGTTTCCAGTAAGCACAAGATCCTAGGTGGATCTAAGCTTCTTAGAGCTAAGAACAATGAGGGTTACGTTGTACACAAGTGGGGCAATATATATATCACACCTGATCTCTCAAAGGAGGAGAGAGATAAAAATCCTGAATTAAGAAAGGAACTTGAAAGGAAAAAGAAAGTAAATGGGAATAATAATTTGGTGATTTTTAGAGGTAAAATTGTAGATAAAAGGGACATAACTGGAACTTCAAGTGCTGGTAGTAGCAGTTCTAACACTGATCCTACTTTTCGTCCATAGGGATACGGACTGTCAAAGTAATGTAAATACGTTGGTTGATGTTACAAGTTCAGATTTTATTGTTAATTCCGTTAATTCTGTTTTTGACATGCCTGTTATTAGTTGTATTGATGACATTTCTCCTTGTAAGCAAAATTACGAGGAATACTCCAGTGAGGTTAGCACTGACAATGAACTTTCTGTTTCCGTAAATAGCATAGAAAGTCATGATTTGCAAGCTTCAAATGACTCTAATCAAGAATTAGAAAATAACATAAATAAGCTGACAATGAACAGTCTTAAATGTTTATATACAAATGCAGACCAGCTGCGAAACAAGATTGAAGAATTAGAAATGCAAATAGTACTGTTTGACCCAGACTTAATTTTCATCACTGAAGTTTTACCCAAAGTAAACAATGATGTATTGTGTTCTTCTCCATTATTTAATATAGATGGATATATAGGTTTTCCTAGTAAGGATACTGGTCGAGGCGTTCTGATATATGCAAAAAATACTTTAAATATGTCACCAAATGAGACATTAAACTCTATTTATGACGATGCACCCTGGTGCAACTTGATAATTGATAATACAACCATTATTTTAGGAACTATATACTAGGAGTCCTTCAGATAACGAAGCTTGTAGACTTTTAAATGAAGCATCGTTGCTCTCAAATGAACTGTTAGTCGTCGGTGATTTTAATATGAGAGATATTGAGTGGAATACATGGACAACAATTCACTCAGAAAATCATTTTGAATCTCGTTCTATTGAATGTTTAAGAGACAACTATATTTATCAACATATTACTGAACCATACACGTTTTCGTAAGAATCAAGTTCATAGAACTTTGAATTTTATTAACTAAAGAGGAGCAGAATATTGATAACTTGGTCATTGATACACCTTTAGGATATAGTGATCATGCTACTATTACGTTTGACTATTTGTTTTCATACAAGGAACTTGAAACAGGTAGCCCTAAGTTGAAATACTCCAAGTGCGATCTTGAAAATTTTTCCAATGAGAGGAAATCTATCGATTGGTCAAATAGCTTTGGAGGTCTTGATATTAATCAGATGTGGAAAAGTTTTTGTGACAAATATTCAGAAAGTATAAATAAGTTTGTTCCCAAAGTATTTCCAAAACCAGGTTGTATGAAAAAACCTTTATGGATGACATTTGACTGTTTGAGTAAGATTAAACGCAAGAAGAATGCATGGTCAAGGTATTTAGCTACTAAACGTGCAGCTGACTTTGAAATCTATAAAACATTCAGAAATCAAGCCAATGAAAAAGTCCGTGAAGCCAAAAGAGAATATGAAAAGTTAATTGCGAATAAAGCCAAAACTGAACCAAAGCACTTCTGGTCCTATGTGAAAAGTAAAACCAAATCGAAATCTACAATATCAAATTTAGTCAAATTTGTTTTAGGGCAAGTAAGAAAAAAAAAAATAATGTTTTAAAAATTGGACAAAAAAAAATAATTTGTTGTTCAGGGTAAAAAGTTATAAAAAAAAAGTTGTACACAGTGTACCTGTCAGACCGTGATGAAGAGAAAAAGACAACAAGCAACCAAATTTCCAGACATCTTCCACTGAGACAGAAAATATCAGGTTTGTAATTTCTTAATAAAAAATATTTTTTAAAAGAATTAACTTGTACAGAAATTGAAAGAACAGTGATGACCAACTCACAAAAAGATCACTTGGCCTTAAAATAATAGCGGTCTTTTATATTAGCATTTAAACTGCGTTAAAAAAGATCACTGAAAATCCCTTTTATCTCATTTATCTGCTTTGATAAAGACCAATATGTATGAAAGTACTACAGTATTCGTGATATATTCCAATTTAGGCATCCCTTAATTTACATGCTCACCAAACTTGTTCTCGTCCTTATATCCATACAGATCTGCCACTATTACCGTATATGTTATATTCAGCAACATCCCGGTTGTTTCGAATCATGTCAATTCCGACCACGTTCCGTCTTTTTCGTGTCTTGACGTCTGAACAAATTGGCAGGCGACTTCCGGTGTTTACGCTATTACTGTGACAACGTCAGCATATCATAGTCGTAGATGCGGTAAATTATAAGTAATTGTAATATGGAGACGCCAAGGAAACCGCTGAATAAATACTGGTGTTCGGTACCCCACTATCTGTCTTATATAATAAATAGATACATAAAAGCAGATCGTTTTCCTTTCATGATGCTGACAGCCGCAAATAAAGAAAGAAAACAAATTTAATTTTAAAGAATTATTTGTCTCTGCGTTGAAGTCTTTGATACAAATAAAATTATTTAATTGATATCTGTCCTTTACAGAAAATGTTAAGATATTTTTAACTTGAGAATCGAACGTTAAAACGGCACATATCGATTGGAGTTTTTGTTGTGTACATTGACACCGGAAGCTCAGGGCCAGCAGTTCCATCGAAATCACGTGATCTGGCAGACGAAAATAACAAAATTTTGACGGAATGGAAATGATTCGAAACAACCGAACAATAATCAATCAATCAATCAATCAAAATTGATATGGAATTTCAGTGGTATTTTTTGATAGATGCGGTATAACTGGTATTGATGCATTTATAATAATAATTTATTGTCAAATAAACATCCATACATGTTTGTGACCAGAAAAAAAAACAACAACAAAACACAATGTAAACAAGATATCTCAATTTATCATGAACAAATTAAGAGACTTCTGTCCTCAGTTCTAATGACTTTATTATGTAGAAGCCTATAATTTAAACATGAGCTGTAGTTGTAGGATTAAGAAGATAAATTAGTTTTTGCTCACTGGAAAATTGCATAAAATTTGGGTTTTCATTTGCAAGAATTACAAATAGATCTGTTCTCAATTTACTGTTTATTAGTACATTCTAATATAAAGTGCTCTTCATCCTCAATTTTATTACAGGTTTTACAAAGTCTGAGTATTCTAGGTATTTTGCAATATCGTCCTTTCTCTTTTTCAAAATTATGGTCCCTAATTCTAATTTTAGTAAAGCATCTTCTGATATCAGAATTATTATATGATAAATAAAATTCTCTTTCCAAATTTAATTTGAGTTTTTTATACAAGAACATTTTACTATTTTCATTAAAACTTTTGATTTTATTTTCGCACATTTGTCTATATTTGTTTTTTAATTCCCTTTTAATAAACGGTTTTAGTGACTTCACTTCCTTCAAATTTTTATAGTTAGAAGATTTATCAAAAATGTTTTGGTCCGAAGTTATATTTTTGACAAATGTAAACCATGATTAAGTGCCCTGTGAATCAAGAGATTTTGATAATATTAAAGCTTCTTTTAACAAAGGATTTACATTATCAGTGTGGAGCCGAGCTAGATATAAAATTGACTGTGTCATAATGAAATGCTCCATGGGTAACCTTCCCAGCTCTGCTCTTACTCCAATATTTGAGGATGTCTTTTTGGCTCCTAAAGTAAATTTACAGAAGTTCAAGTGAATCCTCTCGCAAGGTGTTTTATCAATAAAAGTAAAATGATCAATCTCTTTGTTACTTATTTCTGCTCTACGCTTGGCTCTATAATATGTCAAATAACTATCCATAAAAGATATTTCAGCGTTATAAGTTAACACTGGTTGAACCAACTTATCAAAAAGATTATTTGAAACTTTGATTGGAATATTCCCAAATGAAGCTACTCTAGATTTAATAGAAAACAAAACTTTCTGAGCCTTTTTAGCAAGATCTTCCAAACTGTGATTAAGATTTCCATTGCTTTTGATAAGTGAACCTAAAAATTTATATTCTGATACATTTTGGATCATATTTCCTTTGAAGTTAATGAATGATGTATTGCTACTAATGTTACGTTGTTGTAGGACCATAGTTTTTTAACATTTACAGTTAGTTGCCAGTTGTCACATAAATCACTAAGTTTGTCAATACTGTTTTGTAGGCCCTCTTTGCTCTCCGATATAACAATAAGATCATCTGCAAATAATAATGACCCAATGTTAGAATTAACAAG
>MJUT01007473.1:853947-865771 GCA_002080005.1 Gigantidas platifrons
AAGTTTGACTATATATAACTGTAGGATTTTCTAATTTCTATCTATGAATATCCCTGGAATTTTCTCTCTTTTAACAAAAGTTCTAGTAATTGATAAACAGTGTTTTCATTTACTACAGACATTTGGTTATTCTCTCTTGGATTGTGATATTGCTTAAAGGAACCATTATAATCTGACATTCCCAAATATTGTTTTGTTTGATTGTATCGATTGTATCTATAATCAACACCTGGATTCCAATTTCTAGGATTTCTGATCGGTCGCTTCTGGTAAAACTGCTGACGGCCTTTACCATTATCAGACTGATTTTTATTATACTGTCTGTGATTTTCTGCATTTGTATTTTCTGTTGGAGATCTCACGTCGACTAAAGGATTAATTATTTCCTTCAAGTTTTTCACAAAAATTTTAATCCCTTCCTGATTAAGGTGGATTCCATCATAAAAGTCTGTTGTTCTCACATGATCATATTGAATGAGTTCCAAATTTCTATCCCCGCACAAGTCCTTCAACAGCAAATTAAATTGGCATCTCTTCTGTTCAAATTCAGCTGTTTTTAGACGTTCATGATAATAACGAGGTAGAATTTCACCAATTACCAATTTTGCATTACTGTATTCCTTTTCGATGATTTCAACCATGTTTTCATACTCTTCCATAACATCATCAACCTCAGCACTTTCAAGATCATTTGATCCTATTTGTAATACTATAATTTCACTGTTTATCTTTTTAGACTTAATAAATTCAACAGCTCCTGGTATTGTTTTGTCCCTTAGGGTTGTTATTCTAGTTATTCTATTGCGATATATCTTTCTACCATCCAAGTCTTTTACAACAGAGGAACCAACTATCCAAATTTTAGAATTTTGTTTTGAGTTCTTCGAGTCAATTTGTGGTTCTACGTGAGCTGATTCTAATGTGGACGTTGACGGTGTGTTCTGTATGTCACTATTGAAATTAAATTTCACCTGCTTACTCTGTGTTACCTTTTCACCCTGTGTTACTGGTGATTTTGTCTGTGTTGAATCTTTCATTTGCATATTTTCAACAGATTTCATAACCTCTGATTGTGTTTTGGACATGTTGATTATGTGATATTTGATATCTGATGAATTTTGGTTGCACTTGTTTAATAGATTTCTATTTTCATTGATCTGTAATTGTAAGCGGTTAGTCTTATCTAGTATTTCTACTGAGTGATCAATTGGACTGGTTAAATTATTTAACACTGCCTTCATTTTCTTAACCTCTGTTTGAATATCAGGGATTTTTTCACACTTTTCTGCTAATTCTGAGCAAACAGATAACAATTTGTTCAACTTTTCATCTTTTTCTACTAGTTTCCTTTCTATCATGTGCATTGATTCCTTCAATACGCTTATTTCTTTCATAAATTGTTCACCCGGGAAAACATAAGCTGCATTCTTGCTTGATATATTTTCCATCTTTTCATTGTTTTTATCCTGATTTTCTGTTTTGTTTGATTGTAGAGTGTTAGTGTGAGTCTGTGTTTTATTGTTTGTCAACAAACTAATTTCCTCAGCTTCTAATAAGCTAGTGTCATTTACTGAACTGTCAAACTTATCTAGATCATCACTGTCAGATTTACCACTAATTTATGTAGCCATGTTTACATTTTGTATGATTTTGTCCATTTCTAAACTAGAGTTATGTCCCTTTTCACGTACAACTTTTGAGACGGTGTCCTTCAGAACTGCATACTCTAGATCAAGCCATTTCTTTGAATTTCTCCCCTGTACTAACATTGTTTGTGTTGTATAAAATAAGCTAATTACACAGAGTTTGGCATTGTTTATTGTAATATCTACTGAGGACTTCATCAATTCCTTGTGTGGTACCTTCCATTCAAATGGGTTTTTGTTCATCACTCACCGTTATAATTTTGGATTTTAAATCGAAATCTTTCCATTTTATATCTGTGTTACTTTCTTTTCCTAATAAATTAAAGTATCTAATTAGTAAAATTCGTCTCCATACAAGGATTGAATATTTGTCTATCTTCAATGTAAATTGATTATTTGCCGTCTTAGAACATGTAGGGGGGTCTGGTGAACTCATCGCCATTTTGCACAACTAGCTAATGTTTGTCATAGAAATTGAACTATTATAGAGGACTTTAGTCCTCATTACTGTAGACCACGTCGGTTGGACCCCTCGCGTAGACAACTTACTGATGCTTTATTTCTCGCGTCGCCGAGATTTAAATGTTGGGGCGCTGACGAATAATAGTCATTTCGTACAATATCCATTTCGTACATTCCATTTCGCACTACAGTGAAAACCATGTCGTACCATATGCAGATCGATACATTATTACCATTTCGTACCAAATGCATATTGATACAGTCGTACCAAAGGCAGATCGACACATTATTATCATTTCGTACCATATACAGATCGATACATTATGACCAGTACGAAAAGGTATGGTACGAAACGGTTATGGTACGAAATGATTAGCTTCGGTAGTGACACCATGAAACCCGGATGTGTAAGCCAGCTTAGATACGAAAGTAAATTACTTTCATGAAAAAGATTTAAATAATAGCTATAGATATAGATAGATAGATTTATTCGATAAAATATCAACATACAATATGCAAATATACATATAACATAATATAATTAAAAATATGCATCCATACATAGAAGCTTCATCCATGTTAGTCTAAAATTGTAATTTTTAAAATCTATTTAAAACAGAAAAAATACAAATTGAAAATAAAAAATTAAAAATGTTGATATTAAACCTAGGATAACCCATAAAGCTTACAAAGCTTATTTCCAATGGGGTCCTATTATTTAAGTAATATAAAAAATATTTAGAATACTTTGACTAGATTTTGACTTTGGCAGGACTTTTATCATATAAAACTTGTTTTAAACTAATGAACTCTTTTGGACAAATAATTTATTAGAAACAAAAATCATTTGAATATACATCCCTACATCGGTTAAAATTAAATTCTTTTAAACCGGATTAGAACGACTGGAAGTTTTTAGTACTTTTAAGTGGAATTGGAAGGGAGTTCCAGTCCTTAATAGCATTAAAATAAAAAGTTGTACTAGTCATCCCATTTACATTTGGCACCAAAAAATTATAATGTTTACCCCTTGTTGAGTGATGATGTAAATCTCTCGCTTTACTGAAATGTTGTCCCATATATTTAGGGCCCTTGTCATAAATAATTTTGTGTACGTGATTAAGTCTAAGTTGTTGGACTCTGTTTTCAATATTAAGAATTCCAACGTCTGCAAATACCGGGTAATTAATTCTAGTTCTGGGTCCCAGCCTTTTAATAAATCTGACGGTTTTATTTTGCATCACTTGAAGTTTATTTCTGAGAGATTTACATACACCTTCATACCAAGATGAACAAGAGTAATCAAAGTGGCATTGAATTAGAGCCATACTAAGTGTTTTTCTTGATGTTTCAGACAAACAATTAACTTGTCTGTACAAAAATTTGAGTCTTGAGTTAACTTTTTTGATTATATTATTAACTATAACTTCATCTGATAAAGACTGATCAATGTTGAGTCCTAAATATTTAACACTTTTTTGTGAAGAAATTATATGATTATTACAAGAAACTTGAAAATTACTAACCCTTTTAAGTTTATGTTTTGAACCAAAAAGGATACATTCAGTTTTACCCAAATGTAGAGACAATTTATTAGCGACTAACCAGTTACTGGATGACTCTAATTCTTTGCCAAGTTTCTTTGAAATAACTTGTGGATCTTTATGAGAGAAAAGTATTGTGCTATCGTCAGCATATAATAATAATTTACAGTCAGAATTAATGCTTATTGACATATCATTTACATAGCAAGAAATAGCAGAGGACCTAATATACTACCCTGGGGTACCCCACAAGTAACATTAAGAAATTCTGATTCTGTGCCATTAGCGCTGACTTTTTGTTTTCTGTCAGTCAAATAGGACTGAAACCATTTAGTAGATCGGACGCCCATAACTTTTAATTTATTACACAAAAGTTCATGATCGACCGTGTCAAAAGCTTTCTGTAAATCTAGCATTATCATTCCAGTGTATAAACCTTTCGCTGTTTGACTTTTAATATGGTCAAACAGATGTATCAAGCATGTATCCGTCGAATAAGATGATCTAAATCCTGACTGAAATTCATAGAGTAATTCATTTTCTAATAGGTATTTCTCAAGTTGTAAATAAACAGTTTTTTCCAGAATCTTAGATATTATAATTAAAATACTAACGGGTCTATAGTTATCGGCATCCAATCTACTATTCTTTTTGAAAATAGGACATACTCTGGCTACTTTCATATCTTCTGGTGCTACGCCACTAGATATAGATAAATTTACTAAATAGCTACTTTGATTTGTTTTTGTTGAATAAAATTTCAGTGTATTTTCATTCCCAACTCAATAAATTTCAAAATGACATCTATTTCATTTGCGACTGAGTCTGTATCCAAACTCCGGACAGTTTTCGTATCCGCTACCAGGGAATTATACTAAAACTTGTTTTATAATTCCCTGCCGCTACCAAGCACAATTCCCGTCCAAGGTTATTTGTATTCCTAAAATTAACATGTTAACATTTTATTTCATTCATTCCATCGGGAGCGACAACTAGCGGAGGTCCCAGTCGCTAAGGTAAACATCGTTTCCGAGGGTGCCATCTTCTGCGTCCGCGTGATATACTGTTATTATTACTATTATTCAAATTCAAATTCAAATAGTTTATTAATAGTAAACCATACATTGGCGTGCATCAAGACAATACAATATAATTATAATACATTACATAAATATGGATAAGTCAATGATTTTATATAAATCCTTGAATAAGTAAAAGATATGCATATAATAATGATGTGAAGTATATTAAATTATTCGCAGGGATCTGATTCTAGGGTCAATGGGAAGCACCACCAACGACGGAAAGAACCACGTTCTTCCCATCGATAGTGGTACCCCACCGAACCCAAACGCCGAATTCCTGTGAACTATGTGTTACGTATATTGTTTACTTATTTTAAAAATTTACAAATTTGCTTTGTTTTGAATAGATCCTTAGGGTCAAGAATCTCTCTGATAAGATCATCGTCAGTTCTAGTATTTTGGAACAATGTATTGTAGCTATTTCTGATATTCTGGTATTTAGGGCAATGTAAGATAAAATGTTTTTCATCTTCAACCGATGAGGGACAAAATTTACAAAGACGTTGCTCGCGAGGAGTGTTATTGTAACGACCTGTTTCTATATTAAGACTATGTGCACTTATTCTTATTTTTGTAAGGAAAGATCTGTGTTCTTTTGAAAGGGGAAATTCCAAATAGTTTTGTAATTCAAAAATGCCGAGAATGTTGCTGAGAAAATGTAACTTGCCCGTTTTATTTTTTCGAATGTTTTCAAACTGTTTTAGCGTTTTTCTTTCAAAAAAATTAAAAAGATGATATTTGAAATCTCTCTCCGATATGTCCAAAGATGATAATTCCATTTTTTGCTTAATAGAGTTTAAAGTTTTAGTTAAAGATTTGTTGAGTTTCTTGTCTTCAATAAAGGCTGATCTTAAGAGAGAGTTCCTAGACACATTGTCGAATTCAATTCTTTTAAGTCTATTGTAATATTTAAACATCAATATAAATGATTTAAAACAGGCTGGAAATGTACCCAGTTCAGCATTGATGGCAAGATTGGAAGCTTTATCATGAACTCCAAGAATATTTTTAAAAATCATGTTTTGTACCTTTTCAAATGGTAATTTGTCCAAGGTGTCGAGGTTCAAGTTGAAGTCTGTTAACCAGATTTCTGAACCATATGTAATAATAGGTAGGATTACAGAGTTATATAACTTTATCCAAGTTTTAACTGAAAATTTATCTGATTGAGATATCTTTGATTTTAATGAGTAGAATGCTTTTCTGGCTTTGTCAGCAAGGTTTTCACTTGCATATTTCAATAAACCTGTGTTTTTAAACACTATCCCTAGATATTTGTATTTGTCTGTAATTTCAATAATATTATGACTATAAAAGAAACCAAATGTGTTATCTGTGATTTCTTTTTTACAGAAAACAATTACTTTGGTTTTACTTGGATTAATTTCTAGCTTCCAATCTTTACAGAAGTTATGTAAGGCATTCAGACAGTGCTGGAGACCAACAGGCGATTGTGACATTAGAACAAGATCATCTGCATATAGTAAATGATTGATTTCAATGTTGTTAAGAGAAATTGGATCTGTTAGGTTTTTATCTAGATATTTTGCAAAGTCATCAATAAAGATATTGAAGAGTGTGGGCTTCAATTGTCCCCTTGTTTTACCCCAGAATTAGCCATAAATGGGTTACTATAACAAATTAGAAGTTTTATATGAATATTTAGTATTTGAATACATATGTTTAATAATTTTGTAAAAGTTGCCCCCAATTCCCTTATCCAGAAGTTTGAATAACAGTGCTTGTCTCCAGACACTGTCAAATGCCTTTTTAAAATCTACAAAACAAACAAAAACTTTACCATTGCGATGATTTAGGTATTTATTTATTACAGTCTTCAATATAAATATATTATCTGTGGTTCTAAAACCTTTTCTAAAACCAGTTTGGTTTGGACTTAGTCAATTATTATTTTCTAAAAAATTATCAAATCTCTTTTGCAAGAGTCTATTAAATAACTTTCCCAGGCAACTACAGATGCTAATACCTCTATAATTTCCAGGGTCTGTTGGATCGCCTGATTTATGGATAGATGATAGGAGAGAAAGGTTCCAGCCTTCAGGAAAAATACCTACATTTAATATCTTATTGAAAAGTTTAACTAATGTTTTTAGGATAACACCAGATCCATATTTAATAAATTCATTCAGAATCAAGTCAGTGCCCTCTTTTTTATGTATTTTTAAATCAGAGATACTATTTTTAATCTCTTTACATGTAAATGGAAAATCAAGAGGTATCTGTGTGTCAAGCAATTCTTTATCAGTGAGTTTATCATAGTTATCTCCCTTAGACTGTAGAAGAGCTTTAAAATAATTTACCCATTCATCATACGAGATTGGAATAGCAGGGTTTATTTTAGATGGTGTTGTGTCTTTCAAAGCATTCCAAAAGGATTTTGAGTGTTTGGGGTTGAGAGAGTTAACTTTGTTAACAAGTGAAGAAAAGTAGTTATTTCGAAGATTTTTTCTCAGTTTGTTATATTCCTTTCTGTGTGATGCAAAAGTTTGCCGTAGTGCACAGTTGTTTGGATCTTTGTGTAATTTTATTGACAATTGTTTGACTTCCTTTCTTAAGAGAAGGCAGTCACCTGACATCCATGATTTTTTGGGTTTTACTTTCCTCCGTTTTCCTTTTTATGGGGCTCTTGGGAAGCGTTGGAATGCTAATGTTTTTTTTAGCTGCATCTTTGTAGATATTACTCATTGCATTGACCATACCATTAATATCCCTATTTGTTTGATCATCTAATAATTCTTCGAGTTTTATAATGTTAGAAATGGACTCCTCATCTAATAAGGAGCTTATATATATTTCTCTCTTTTCATCAGACCAAATAAATTTGCCTGGCAGAGAATTCATCTCTGGTGAAATTTCTCTTTCAATTGACCTGGTTTTAATTGCTGCATTAATTAAACAATGATCAGATAGCTCACTTGGAGGTAATATGTTAAAATACATAATATCATAAAATAATTCAGTGGACGCCAACATATAGTCTATAGTGCTTTTACCATTCGAATTGAAAAAACTATAATAACCTAGCGAATCACCCAGAAACCTTCCATTCAGTATTCTTAATTGATAAGTTTTACAGATATCTACCAACAAATTACCATGTAAATTGGATTTTGTATCTAACTGGTTTCTGGATAAACATACATCAGGGGAATAGGACGGTGGTAGAGGACAATCTTGGAATGTATCTCTGACATTGTCTGTTGTTAAGAAATCGTTTAGGCCACCTGTCCGAGCATTTAAATCCCCACATAATAGAATTTCCCCTTTGCTTTTGAAGTATGATATTTCAGTTTCAAGACTAGAGAATGAATTTTCTGAAATTTCTTTCTTTTGATATGGAGTAATGTAGCAGAAGCATAAATATATTGTCCTTTGTAAACCCAGTTTGATTTTGTCTAGTTTCAACCATATTAAAAAGTTGCTTTGTTTTATCAGTGCAATACCTTTCCTAATGATAGGTTTTGTATATACTAGTATTCCTCCCGAGTTCCTATCTCGTTTTTTACGTTTCTTTGCGCTTACAGTGAATGGGGAGGAGAATCCTGGAAGATTTCTGGGTGACTCTTATTTCATGGTTTCAGTGAAACCAACTATATCATATTTACAATGTAGAGACATAAAAAAATCATCATCAAATTTATGGTCTGACAAACCATGTATGTTGCATAAAGCAATGTTAAGCATTTAACCCTGTATCAGTATAAGTACTGGATATACCATGATGAGACTGAACCATCAGTTTGATTTTGTTAATGTTTTCAATAATGTTTTTGCTTTGATGAAGTAACATATATATGATATACACATAAATACACATACAAAACATGTATATACATACATACATACACCATACTTATACATACATACATACATACATACATACATACATACATACATACATACATACATACATACATACATACATACATACATATGATATACACATAAATACACATACACCATAACGGTATACATACACACATCCATATACATAAATACATACATGCATACAAACACATATGTATTTTGAAAAAAAAATATAGAATAAGCATTTCTTTTACTGCTTCATTTAAACAAAAAGTTATGTATATTATGAAGAATGGTATGTACATGTATAGTGTAAACAACAACAAATAGGAAGAATGACTAAACAACTATTTACATTTGTAAAATAACACTCAGTTGACTAGAAAAAGCTTGTAATTGTTAAGTTAAGCCAACTCAATTAATAAGTCTCATCAAATGATGAAGCACACTGTTTAGTTCTTTGCGGTTGGTGTTCTGTGAAAAGGGGGGAGGAGGAGGTAGTCCTCCAAATGGACGGATAGGAGTAAAGTTTTGTGTTGGAGGGTTCATATTTGAATTAGTATATGAATTAGTATCCCAAGTATTAGATTGATTATAATCATGATAATAAGAGTCCTTCTCTCTTTCTCTTTTTGATTCGTATGGCTTAAGGCCAATATGTGGGTTTAGATGAGTTTTGATGAGACGAACGAAAGCTCGTTTACCTGTTTCACTAAAATGAATCCCATCTCTTTGAAACGCACTTCTGTAATTGTGATTTATTGATTGACTATTGTTGATAAAGAACACGACGTTTTGTGATTCGCAGAGGTTTTGAATCGCATGATTAAATAGATGTACATTTTCGTTGTAATCCTTTTTTTTCCTATTCGTTCAAAACACGGGAGCACATGTATTGAGCCTTTCCCTTTTGAAATTTGGATGAGTTGTTTCATCTCCTAAATGCAAATATCAACAGACTTTGATGAGAGGTCGTTATTTCCTACTCCTAGGACAATGTGTTTGCTGGAGTTTATATTTTCCACAAGCTCCTTGGCACCTGCAATATTTTTCTTACTTGGACCAAGTACTGTTATATTAAAGTCTTTGTTTTTGTAAATTTTTGCATGCAAGTATTAGTCCATTTCCATGAAAAGCTATCACAAGTTCAATTTCATGTGATTTTGGTGGTGCCTGTAGATGTTCATCTTCATCTAGGGCTGAGAATCTATTAAATGTTGATACACTGACAGTGGATTTGTTAATGGGACCATTAAATTCCATTAATTTGGGTTCGTTCTCGTTTGATTTTTTATCATCTTGAACCTTTTCTTTCAAATCCTGACGTCTTTCTGTTTGTTTTTTTTCAATGGATTTCGTTAGTTCACCTTTTAAATGTGAGATTTCAGATTTTAGTTCTTCATTTTCTGGAATTAGGAGTTTCTTTTCTACAACAAGATTTTGAATTTGTTTTTCATTCTCCTTAGAAAACTGTACTTTTTCTAGTTTCTTTTCAAGATTTTCTATTTTATTGAGTAAATTATTTTCAAGTTCATGATTATTACACTTGCACTTGGTGGTATCATGAAAGGTCTCCAACTTGGACAGGATTTCAGAAAGACTCGTGAATATTTTGCTTTGGTCAAAGTTTTCATGTGCTGCACTTGCCATGCTTGTGGAATTTGTAATTGTTTTAACTTGGGATTGAAGGTCTGCTATATCCTTTTTTTGTTCTTCCACTGTAATTTCTAATTTCCTCTGAACTTCACAAACATTACTTTCAATTGACTGAATAGAGTTTTGTATTGTTTCAATTTGTTGATGATTTGGTAGCATTAATCTAGCACCGGTCACTATGCGAGGGGTTCAAACAATTTTAACATTAGTTTGGCTGGGTTGTTCAAGACTGGAGAAAAAATCCTCATAATTTGTTACGTTTTGTGAAATGTCAAGTGGATGCATTGTTTGATCTTCTTCCTTTTTGTCTTGGGCATCAACGATTGATTTTAGGTATTAAAATTCTTCGTTTGCCCAGGTTAAATAATGAACCCCTTGGGTTGTTAAATAATGTGTTGTTAAATATATGTGAATAGTCAGGTATTTTGACGATTAAGTTTCATCAAAAAGTTGGATGAAAATTTCATCTATTTTACTGTCACTATCTTTTCTAAGTTTGTCTTTCCATTCACAATGGAATTGATTTAATGAGCCCATCTGGTTGTGATATCGATAGGTCAATGTGTTGATCCAAAATATAAGTCTTTCTTTGTTTTTGATTTTGAAACCAATCATTCGTGCGCCAGGTTCATAGAGAGATTTGTCAATTTTCTCAATCTGGGCAAATTCACCTTTACCAGTTGGTGATCGTGGAGTGGACGGAATATCATATTTATCAAGTGAATCTTCAATTTCCCAATGAGGGGAAGTAAATAAGTCTTTGATAGACGTTTTTGCCAATGTAAGGAATGGAGACGTCATGACTGCCGAACACGTGGTGATATTTTAAGCTGTTAAATACAGTTTATAAATTACGAGGAGTGATGGATGATGGGTAAATAGAACTATATCAATGTTTTATGGGTTTAGTCCATGCCAAGAAATCCCAGCCAAAAATTCCGGTCGACCCCCTATGGCACTCATTAGTAGTTAAATCATTGAAACAGATTAGTTAATGACCTGTATCGTAACAGCAGGCGAAGTTTCCATAGCAACTTCCCTTCTTCTCATTAAGTTTTATGATAACAAGATTGACCAATACTCTGAAGTGGTATTGCTATTGTTTATCAGTGTTGTAAAGTGTCGTTTAAATTTAAGATATATAATTTCAAAGATGGCAAGAAATAGAAATACTCCGGCACTGTTTTATATCAACTAAAATGATAATTTATAAGAATAAACCTAAAAGAAAAATATTAATCAATAATGCTATACACATGCTTAATGAATTCGAAGAAATTCCGTCTTGGTTAATAATTTGTGTTAATGAATATATGATTAAAACGGTAATTATGCGATTTAATTCAATAAATAAATACACTCAGTGGGGGAAACATTCAACTGATGTTCACTTATATCGCATGGATAAGAGTGAAAACAAATAAGATAAGTGAAAATAAGTTGAAATGTCAAATCAATATTTAAAAATCAAAATTAATTTAACACATTAAAAAAAAGGGGGGGGGGACTCAAAAGGTGCCTGTTGTCTGGTAGTAAAAATGGTACCAAAAAATCAGTCTAACAATAATGCTTAATTCACTTTAACCCCGTCTTTGTTTTTGAA
>MJUT01007473.1:874402-885775 GCA_002080005.1 Gigantidas platifrons
GTCATTATAAGATAAAACATTTCTATGATATGTATATAAAATCAATGACATAACTAATCACCTGATATCTAAGAACTTTTATTATATCATTTACCTATAATAAATGTACCTCTGAGTCTCAAAGGTGGAACAAATGTCATACAGGTGGAATAAATATTCCATAAGACTTGTTCCATGAAATAAATATTATTCAATTATTTTTTCCTTTTGGAACAAATATTATGAGGAACAAATACAGTTACAGGGTCATGCTGGACATTTTCAGTTGGTTCAGTAGATTGTGCACTTTCTGTTGCTTGTGCCAGTTCATTTTCATTTATACCCGGATCATGTCTCTATACATTACAGTCATATGACAGGAGAAGTCATCATCCACCTACCCAGATAATGTCTCTATACTGTCATATGATGGCAGAAGTCATCATCAAGCTGCCCGGATAATGTCTATACTGTCATATGACGCCAGAAGTCATAATCCAGCTACCCGGATCATGTACCTATACTGTCATACGACAGCAGAAGTTATAATCCAGCTGCCCGGATCATGTCCCTATACTGTCATACGACAGCAGAAGTCATAATGGCATTTATTTTTTTTATCAAAACAATACTCTTAAACCATATTATTTTTTTATACTTATGTAAAGCAGAATATTTTTTTATGGCCAATGCTGTGACATATTATATAATTTCTTTCCCTTCTAAATCACAATATTTTTTTTAGGAAAAAACCATACCACCCTCCCTCTTTTCAAGTATATGGTCGTTCCCTAATAGGTTGAAGAGCTTCTGTTGTATAAAGTATTACATCTACAAACTGGAAGATGTTAGTTCAAGGATAAGAAAAATGTTTAATAGGTATATAAAGGTATTTTTAGTATCATTTAATTTCAAATACTAACGTCCTCTATAGGCCATGCCTACTCATATTAGCATTGATAGTAAAGATACGTGGATAGTAAATTACAACGTTTGACCTTATTTTATTGATAAAACTGATTTCAGATTCCGTAGTAAGAAACTTTTTAACTTTTCTAACTTTTAATTGAAGAGTTCCAATATTATAATAAATAACTAAATCAAATATGGTGAAAATTCCGAATCTGTCACCCACAAAATAGTATATGGACCTCAGCTTCACTTCGGTCCATAAAATATTTTGTGGGTAACATCCCGGTCCATAAACTGTCATATGGCCCTTAGTGCCATGAAATATTTGATGAATAATACTTGTACATAGCAGAATAAATATTATATAATACTTGTACCTACCAAAATAAAATTATACAATACTTAATTGTAACTACAAGAAATAAAACTCAAATTATATGTCCTGTCCATACAATTTATTATATAATAAAAGTTCCGGATAGGAAATTATTTTATGTAATACATGTTCCATTGTACTGGTATATTTATTATATCAGTGGAACATGTATTACATAAAATAAATTCCTTTTGGAACTTTTATTACATAATAAATTTTCTTAGGAAAAAATACTAGAGGAACTTCTGTTCCGTCACAACCCTACTCCAAATATGCAAACTGTACCACAAGAGGACACCGCCATATTCAAAACTCTAACACTTTCAGGTCATGGTCTTCGAGATGGGGCTCCAAGTGATAAAATCCGTCCTCACGACTGAGTAAAAGTCCGGTAAGTACAAATATCGACATAATTGAGAAGATTTCAGCTTCCGGTGCTCATTTATATACTTTGACCCGGCCAATTATGGCTAAAAATGTTGAATTTAGCAGACCCCCCCCCAAAATACGTTGCACTCCTGGTGTTTTTTATAGTTGCCCAGCGATCTTTGAGGTGCCCCTCTATGCCTTATTATTGATAGAACTTCCGACTCCTGTGCACCCAGGCTCAATAAAACAGTGCATATAGCTCTGTAGTATTTGAAAAAAATAAAAGTTTGAAATGGGAGTTGTTAATTTGTCCAAGAAGAGTCACATATTTATAGAATTTGAATGTGAATTTGTTTTAAGTTAACTTTTCAGATAAAAAAAAATACAATTCATCAAGTTTCTGTGACTTTTGATTCAAAAACTAGTGCTGAAACATACGAGACCCAATAGAACGCTTATGTTTTAGGGTAGTATGTCAATGATATAAGGTAAGTATAACTATTCATGGACTTGTAAGACGAACAGAAGAGTAGGCTATTCAAATTTGAATGAATAAGTATATTTCTTGTTAAATAAGCCTTTAATTAATAAGTAACAAAGTCACAAAAAATAAGCGTGTTGAAGTAATATGGAAAAAGTATATTTATGGAATGGGTTATTTCCCTTGACAATGGAGATGGACTTTTTTTACTCCGTAAAATTTCGATAAAAAACATTATTTATCAAGTCAACCCGGCGATAGGATATAGAGTATTTAGTGACTCAAAATTCGTTTGTCCCGTGAGTGTTTAGAAAATAACTTTTTTCGCAAAATTGATGCAGACAGAATATTTTTAATATTTCTAAAACAGGCACATAAATGAGTACATACAACAACATGAAAACTACTCACTAGGTTTTTTTTTGTTTTTTTGTTTTTTTTCCTTGATTAAGAAAAAGACGATCGAACGTGTGAACAAAGTTGGACTTTGGACTTTATTCATGAGCATTTTTTCATTTAAATAACCACGCCTACTTTGTGTTTACAAATAACCTCCACGTGTAAATATGACAGCAATATCGGAAACCGCTAAAATTATTGAAGAAAGCAGAAAAATCCTCGAACATGGACAGGATACTTCAAATTCATCGCTTCTTGAGATATTTATCAACCTTGCTTCGTCACTGGACAAGAGCATGAAGCGTATTGAAAATGGAATTAATAAAATTGACGAAATAAAAACCACCGTTACCGCAATGGCTTATGATATACAAAAGCTTACAACTGATGTCAAAGCTGTTGAATCCAAATATGGTGAGATGGAAACTAATATACAGGGGCTTAGCAACGTATTCGACGATATTAAAGAAAAATGTCACAAACATACTGAAGAAGTAGGCAATCTCAATGATAGAATTTCGAGATTAGAGAAGGAATTAAGAGATATACCAGCACGTAACGCAAATACTCCTCCTGATATTAAATACCTTCGCGACACTGTATTAGACTTACAATGCAGAAGCATGAAAAATAACCTCATTTTTACGGGCCTTGCATATAGACAAAGTGAAAATTGTGAACAAAAACTAAGAGACCTTATATACGAAGAATTGGGTATAGAACAACACATCGAGTTCGGCAATGTTCACAGATTTGGTAAAATTGGCAGAAATGGTGTTAGGCCAATCGTGGCCAGATTTATCTACCATCACCAGCTGAAACTAGTTCTGACGAATGCGTATAAACTATGGCGCACCGCCTTTGGTGTTCACGAACAATTTCCCGCAAAAATAGTTGAAAGGCGTCAGAAGTTATATCCCGTAATGAACGAGGCTAGACGAAACGGAAAACGCACCTCGATGGTCCGAGATCGTCTATATATTGAAGGCAAATTGTAAACCACTGATGATAATGATGACATGGAGATCGTAACAAATAACCTTCGTGATGCAACTGTAACTCCTCAAAGTCAAGATCGTGACCAACGTAGACCAGGGCGGCCTTCCAAGCGTCCAAGAGCAGGATCATCACCTCAGCCGGTAGACGGTGAAATGGTATACTAGGGATGTCGGTGAGATACAAGAAAACAAGATAAAACTTCGGCAAACAAATACTTAGGTAGATTTATATATTGTCAATCAAATGAGAAAGATACTTCTGACATATTGTGTGCAATACTTAATACTATTCAATTAATTTTTATAACAGAACATGATGTATTCAGTCAATTATTGTTATTGTTCAGGTTGTTTATTGCCAAAATGTATGATGTTAATAGTTTAACTGAATGTAATGAAAACATAAGTTTAGATATGTAGGTAGATAATTCGATCTCAAATGACAATGTGAATTTATTGTCAAGTGATATATTTAACCAGTATCATAAAATAACACCTGTATGTCCAGTAATTAATAATTTAGTTACAAATCAGAATAGAAACTCATGTAATTTAGGTGTGAAAGAAAATACTAATGTAAATACGAATATATCTAATGATTTAGTTTTAAATGTAAATAATGTTATTGTTGATACAGATAATGACATAAAATCTATTAGTGTTGATAGTACATATAATGATACTCATAATAGTTTAAAAGTGTTGGGTTTAAACTGTTGTGGGATTAAAAATAAATTAAATTATCCAGAATTTGAAGATTTGTTACGAGGTAACGATATATTGTGTTTAACAGAAACTAAAACTGTTGACTTGGACGCGATAAATCTAATGGGTTATAGTTTTAAGATGAAAAATAGGGAAAAGGTAAAACGAGTTAAATCTGGTGGTATAATTCTAGGATATAAAGATTATCTAGATGCATTTATTGAACCAACAGTTACTGATTGTAAATTTGTGTTGTGGTGTAAAATTTCTAAACTAATTAGCGATGACGATGTAATATTAGGTATAATATATATACCTCCAGAATATACCTCATACTCTTCTCCAGATGCATTTAACCAAATAGAGAATGAATATTTAAATCTTTTCGCTAAATACAAAAAGTTTTTGTTGGTCGGTGACTTCAATGCTCGTACAGCAGAAGAACAAGATTTTATATATATTGAAGAAAATGACTTTGCTGAAGATTTTGAAGGTATTGTTGTAAATGAAGTATGTACATTAGATTTATTCAAAATTCCAAGAAATAGAAAAAATATGGATAAAACTAAAAATCGAATTGGAAACCAACTGCTTGATTTTTGTAAAGGTAATAATATTTTTGTTATGAACGGTAGGTTACCGAATGATCGCGAGGGAAATCTAACATGTCGGAATGCTAGTTTAGTTGACTATTGTTTATGTAATGTTAAATTTTTACAGAATATTATTGATCTCGATGTATTAGAATTTTCATCTTTATACTCTGATGTTCACACAGCAATTGTTGTATCACTTAGATGTATGTTTGATGAAAACCAAAAAGATGATAACCAAAATGTTGATAATTCTTTAAGCCGGGAAAAAATTGATAAATGGGACCGTGAAAAGAATAGTGACTTTCAAAATAATCTAAACGGTAATGAGCTTCGAAAACTTGTGAATGATCTGGAAACTGTAAACTTAAATAATTTAACTCAAGAGAAAATAAATTCCTTTGTAAATGAGCTCGGAAATGTACTGTTAGATTCTGCAAAGAATACATTCGGAACTCATACTGTCAAGCCAAAAAGAAAACAGACATATTCAAGAGAGCATAAACCTTGGTTTAATTTAGAATGTAAGTTTGTCAGACAAAATTACAGAAAACTTAAACGCAAACACAAAGAGAAACCATCATTAAATTTAGGTAGCAAAGTTAAAGAAACAGAGAGAAATTATAAGAAACTTTTGAACAAAACTTTAAAATCATATAGAAAAAATATTTCAAAAAAACTAAAAGGACTCCGATCACAAAATACAAATACGAATTCTGAACCAGCGTGATCATAATAAACAACCCAATATTGATTTCGATAAGTTACTTGATTTTTTTAAAAAGCTTAATTCATCTGAAACCAACTCACAAGACGCGGTGAATATCCCTGAAATAGACAGAAATCAAATAAATGACTTAAATGAGAATCTTAATAGTGAAATTTCAAAGGAAGAAATTCTTAAATGTGTAAAAAGTTTAAAAAACCACAAAGCGTGTGCTGATGATTTTATAATAAATGAGTACATTAAATCGACATGCAACCAGTTACTTGATATATATGTAAAACTTTGTAATATAATCTTTAAATGTGGCTTAATACCAGAGTCGTGGATATTGGGAACAATAAAACCTTTCTATAAAAATAAAGGGAATAAATATGATCCTAAAAATTACAGGCCGATAACTATAGTGAGCTGTTTTGGAAAATTGTTTACAGCCATTTTGTGTAATAGACTTACTGACTTTTCTGACGAATTCTTGTTGCTAAGTGAAAGTCAGTGCGGTTTTCGAAAGGGATATTCAACCACCGATTGTATTTTTGTACTTAATTAATTTTTTGATATATTGAAATTTAAAAAAAAAGAAATTATTTTGTGCATTTATCGATTTCGAAAAAGCATTTGATACAATCAGGCGAGAGGCTCTATGGTATAAAATGGTAATGAGTAATATTAGCGGAAATATGTATAGAATTATTTTTAATATGTATAATAATATTAAATCATGTTTGTCTTATAATGGTGAAAAATCTGAATATTTCCCCTTTGAAATAGGTGTTCGACAAGGTGAAAATTGATCCCGTTTTTATTTTCGCTATTTCTAAATGATTTGGAAGGTTTTTTTATACAAGAAAATGTGATAGGTCTAAAAACTATCTCAGATGAGCTAGAAAACAAACTTAATATTTATCTTAAACTCTTTATTATTTTGTATGCAGATGACACTGTCCTTATGGCAGAGTCTGATTCTGAACTACAGACATAGTTAGACACCTTTTATCACTATTGTATTACTTGGAAAATGAAATGCCGGTTAATCTTCAGTTTAAATATAATGGGAAGGACATTGAAATAGTTAAAGATTTTAATTATCTTGGTATATATTTTTCTAGATCTGGTTCATTCAAAACATGTAAAAAAAACACCAGGCCGAGAAAGCTATTAAAGCTATGTACGAAGTTCTAAAGAAAGGTAGAAAACATAATTTATCTATAAGTTGTCAACTGGATCTTTTTGATAAGCTAGTGAAACCTATTTTATTATACGGTTGTGAGGTATGGGGATTTGGTAATAATGAAATTTTAGAACGTGTACAATTAAAATTCTGTAAACTTTTGCTTCATTTAAAAACAACGACACCAAACTGTATAGTATATGGTGAGTTAGGACGATATCCAGTCGAAAATGACATAAAATTACGAATGATATCTTATTGGGGTAGATTAATTTCAGGGAAAGACACTAAATTATCTTCAATTTGTTACAGACTTTTGCATCAGCTCTCATTAGAATCAAACATTAACTCCAGTTGGTTAAAATACATAAAAAATATATTTGATGAATGTGGTCTGTCTTATGTATGGATCAATCAAAATTTTTTAAATGATGTTTGGTTAAAAGAAATTGTAAAAAAAAACTCACTCCAAGATCAGTTTAAGCAGACATGGCTAGGAAATATTCAGAACAATTCAAAAACTTTAAACTATAGGTTATTCAAAGATAAACTGGAATTTGAAAACTATTTTGATATCCTCGAAGATAGAGACCTTTTTACATTTTGTCACTTTAGAACTGTAAATCATAAACTACCGATCGAATATGGGCGCTGGAACAATAGACAAAGGGAAAACCGGGTTTGTAATTTATGTAATTCACAAGATCTTGGAGACGAGTTCCACTATTTATTGAAATGTATTTTATGTCAGATATGAGAAAGAATTGTGTTAATAATCATTTTTTCAGAAATGCTAATATTTTAAAATTTGGAGAACTAATGAATCAAACTAAATTATCAAAACTTAAAAAATTATGTGTATTTATTAGATTTATTAACAACAATGTGTGTCCTCCTGGTTAACTTTTGGTATGTATAACTTCACCATTTTGTAAATAGTGTACATATTTTATATTTGTCAATGTATTTGCTTATTTATTGTAGAGTCTGTATACCATTGTACTTACAAAGGTTTATCAGAAATAAAATATATATATAGTAGATGACAACTTAATTTGCAAATAAATGGATCAGATTAAATGAATAAAAATGCAATAAAAGCATTTGATCGTTTATAAACAATTATGAAACAGAATGTTTAATGAGTATGGAAATAAACTGAAAAAATAGAGAAAATTTTCATAACTGTGTCAAATATAACGAATGTTTCAAACAATGTAAGCAATTTTTAAAAACAATGAAATTTTCAAAACTTGATTTTTAGAGTAAGAGTTTGGCTGAAATAAATACTTGTAGTTGAATGTTTCATTCTAATACAAATTCGATAACAAACATTTAGAATTAAAAAAAAATGATTGCCTGATTTAGACAAAAACATCATTCCTGAAATTTTTTAGGCATAATTTCCACAATTTTAAAATCATAAAGATACCTCTCTGGTAGTAACGTCAAAAACGAAAATTTAATTAGATAACAACATGAAATCATTAATTTCAAACACGTTCAATCGGCGAACATTGTTTTACCGTTATGGTAACGTAAGTTACAAAGACTCCTTAACCTTGTAATTTATATCAGTTAATTGTCATAAAGCGTTTTTTCAAAGGAACAATATATTTACAATCTGTAAATTGGAATATTAACTCCGGGATTAAAGTCGATGCTTTAATTTAGCAGGGAAGTAACCACATATGACATTTATCTGGTAACGCATGTTTCATTATTTTGAATAGAGTTATTAAATTTTGGCCAAATCCTCTCGTTCTAACCGATACATTCTTGCAGATTTTCCTGACGGTTTGGGATCCTTGATCTTACAAATAATGTCATCCTGAGTAACCCAAAGAATATCTTCTGTAGATGGCCATTGAAACAGGTTCTTTTTCTGTTTCATAAAAGACATTTCAGCTTCATTGTCTGTTTTGTCAATTTGCAAAATTTTTCCAACGTACCAATTATCCAAATACTTCGTTGCTACATAGTCATTCTCGTTGTATGTGGTTATAAGATTCTCGGTTTCCTTTATTGTGCTCGTGATGGTATCCTCTGTTGATTCGTTTGGCTTCACCTGCGTCTGTTCCTGATTATCACCTCCACTGATTACCGCTGCCACGCTCCAATTTCCACACAACTCCCCTTGTAAGCAGTCCTTGCAATAACAGGATGTATTAACAACCAGGAGGTTGTTTTTATGACTCTTGCATGCGTGCAAAACCATTGTACCTTTAACTGGCTTAAGTTTATAGAGTTTTATTTCATCAACTTTCTTTTCACAATTATCTTTAGTAACATAGAAAAAGTTAATTCCTTTTGTACCTCTAGGACTTTTCGCCCATTGGAAAAAATCATCTGCATCTTGAATGGTCGCCTTTTGTGCATTTACCGCTTCATCAGCCATACGCTTTGATGTTCCACCAACGCCGTCACACGGCCCTTTGCCGTGTCCGGCTTCGAAGTAATTCCAAGTTGCAGGGCAACCGAAGAGATTTGTGTGGTTAATAATGGTCTCGAAAATATATCTGTTACGATATTGGCTGGTGGGGCTATCGGTCCAGTAATGTACATGATTGAGGTTTTGAAGTTCTGGAATGTCGAGAGCAAAAAAGTCATCTAATATGGCTTGGACAGTAGACGAGGCATGCGTAAGACAATCTGTCACAGCAACAAAGCTTTTGTGCTTCAAAGACAATGTATCTTTATCTCTAAAATGCAACACCATAGGATGAAGTGTTACTTGCGACTGATTCCAGTTTGATACACAAAATAATTGATTTTCCATATAGCAGAATCATTAGAAAATTCCGTAACATATGGTAACGCATGTTTCAACCTCCTTGACATATGAACGGCATGTAATAATCTACGTATACCTATTTTAATATGTTCTTTGGTATATCTATAAAATAAATATGTAAGAAAATTACCGCATCTTTATACAGAAAATGTAATCTAATCAGGGATATTAGGACACTCACCCGCTTAGGTTCGTCAATGTGTTCTTATACGTCTTGGAACATCACAACATGTTTCTTTGAAATGACGTAAACAGTGAAGTCAAGGTCATTCATTATAAGCTACTAATACGTTTCAGGATGATAATTTCGGGATGATTGTCACGTATGTTTCATTAACGTATGTTTCATTTTTCTATATTTGTTGATTGATTTCTTAATTCTAATTCGTGTGATAAATATATCTGACTTGAACAATATATATAGTCAACATATGTTTTAAATATGAAATAGCCGTGTCAACTATTATGTTCATTTTCAGCGTAAATTACGATAACGTATGTTTCTCCTTAACCATACGCTAGCAAAATTCAAATTTACGACTACGCTTTTTGAAAGATCTTTATTGTCTAAAAATTAAAACAACTCAAAGTATTGTCCTTGTATTGAGAAGGATCATTCCTGACCAAAAACACATTGGAAGAGTCAATGATAATTGCATACTAAGTAAAAACGTATTGCGGCAGGGTTTCTGTTAGAAAGTGGAGCTCTGTGCGTTCATATACCATTGCTATACACACAAAAACCATCATTAATGTTCATTTTAACGAATGACATCGTTAACTACTGAATCAGGAAGTCGAGTACGAGATTGATTAGAAATTATTGTATTTCAAATAAAGAATTTTCAAAAGGCGACAGTAACGAATGTTACAATTAGCAGGTAACAAGGGTTAATATTTTTAGGGGATTTCGTCGACATTAAAAGATATCATGGTTTCTTGTCAGATATTGATCTACTTGAACAATTAAAATGAAAATGTCTTTTATTTAATGATACATATTTTGATATTTACACGGCGACATCGTTTGCACTGTTTTATTGAGCCTGGGTGTGTGGCATTATTTATTAAATGTGATAAATTATCAAGATTTTCTTTATGGTATAAGTTTGCCAGATATTCACCTTGATTTAGTATAAACGATGTCTTGATTTGTCAAACATTGTGTCCCATAACATTAATTTTGCAATTACCGCGATATCATAGGAAACCATTTCTGGGAGGTACATCGGCGTTGTCATAGGGAAAAGTGGCGACGTATTTTTAAACAAATTCAAAGAATAAAATGAATTGTAGGGGAAAATAGGTTTCTATACCGGGGAATAAAATATAACATTTTTGGATTAATTCCGAAAACTAGTTACGTTACACAGACGTTAAACATTAAGTACCGCGGTACCATAGAACCCCGGCTACAGATTTAGCTGAAATTTCTGTCATCTTTCCGTATTCTTTGGGTTTTTTTTTTTATCAAATGGATAAATCTATCGATCTATTTTGTTTTTCCCGCAGAAAGAAATAAAATAAATCTCAAATATTAGAGAGTTCCGCAAAACTAATAAAAGAAATCAAATACGGTAAAAATTGCCGGATCTGGCTAGCCGCCATAGGATCTATGCTCCACCACATTGACACCGGAAGCTCGGGACCAGCAGTTCCATCGAAATCACGTGATCTGGCAGGGCATCCCATCTGGCAATCTCCCATACAGAGTTGTCGGTCCTTGCAGGCTCTCTATCTCTGTAAACGTCTCAAAAGTAGTCCCTCACGTGACCATGTAACATTTTATACATGTAATTGTACATACATATCTTATTTGTTTAGGTGAATTATTATAGTTATTATACATGTTTTATTAACCAGTAGGTTATA
>MJUT01007473.1:908672-920367 GCA_002080005.1 Gigantidas platifrons
TTTTTTTTTTTTTTTACATCGGTAAACATTTGTCCTATAACGTTCTTCGGTAAGTATATGCAAGTATTAATTCAAGAATACTATTCTTAGGTGTCATAAAAGAAATAATTATGTTATAAAATTTTGTTTTTAAACTTATGTTTGTGTGTTTTTTTATGACGAGTTCGGTTTATAAACCCAGTCATCGACCACATTCAAATCAGGCCATCTGTGGGTGTCACAATAGATGGTAAACGGATGTTCATACAATTAAATAATTAAGCTGTCAAAACAATGTATCACCTTGTGCAGTTTTATTGACACACCTTTAAACTGTGTTCAATTATTAGTACACAATTTATGTGATTGTCTCGGTCCAGTAAATTTTCAATCAGCTGATCAGGGTAAGTGCCGACAGAGGTTCACCTGTGTTGATTATCTCATGGTGATTATTTTATTTGTTCCTAATTGACCAATTCAAGTGTAGAACATTATAGTTTAACGAAATCGATAATTATTTTCCAGTACATTTAGTATAAAAAGCTTGTTCACCAGTGTATATTGTAAGATATAATATTGCAACCGCCATGTTTTACTACAACCTCGTGCACATGCTCGTGTTCGGTACCCCTTGTGTTTGATGGAAAGCTATAGGCCTATAGCTATATTTAGATATTTTGTGATAATAATTTTATAAACGATCCACCCTGTGATTTTTTTTTCAACAACATACATTTTTTATAGTATATAATTTTTTATTATACAAAACAATATTGAACTGATTTTCGTTAACACTTCATTTTTCGATCATTGAATATTGATTTTTTTTTCGGATGTTGAACATTTTATTCCCGGAATTGCACCCCCTGTTAGTGTTAGTATATTTTTATTGCTTTAATTAAAAAAACAATAACACCAAGAACATCGATAATTTCAGTCTTCTTATTCAGGAAAAAAACCTACAGCAAAATAAAGGTATACTGTCAACAAAATCGTCATTTTTATCGAGATTTTTTTTCAGGGATTCCAGATTTTTCAACTTCATCCTTGTATAGGTCGATGTGGACGATAGGTCGAAGCCAGCGTGTTGAGGGAAAAAAATATCGACCTATCGTCCGTAAAATTTCCACCAGTCCAAATAGACAAAAAACAACACAAAGTGGGGAGTAAATCTATTCCAAGGTGTGTTCCCAATTGTGGCATAAAATCAAATCCAAACTGAAACAAAAATAAATCATTTTGTAACATAATTCATACTTTTCACCATTTCTCTTCATCAATATATTGTGAATGTCTCTCTTAAAAATCCTGACAGGGATTCGAACCCTGACCTACTGTTAAAAACAGTTGTACTTGCCATTATACTACCAGGATATAAATATGACATACATGTTAAAAAAAATAAAATAAATAAATAAACACACAAATTTAGGGAGCACATTTTTTTTAAATTGTCAAATGACTTATTTTTATATAAGTGCATACATTCTGTAAAAGTAACTTCCAAAAGTCTTTTAACAGAAAAAATGTGTTTTCTAATCCTAGAGAAAAATAAACATGTTTTGTAAATTACATGTATGATCCTTATAAAATCTACAATAATATATAATTGGAGATGTCATCATTCAGCTACCCAGATAATGTTTCTATACTCAGTATACTGACATGGGCTGTTTAAAAAAAAATGACCCCAAAGTGTGACATAGGTGACCAAAATTAAAGTAATTGGAAATTGATGTCCTATTGAATTTTAAGGACCCACATAAGTTCAAGTTTACTAATTTATCATCGGTTTGTGAAAAGAAATTAAGAAAAAAAAATTTTGCAACATTTTATTAATGGCTTTTGATCTATATTTTTGTAAATCTAACAATATTTCTCAACAAGATTACAACCGAAGTAATTCTAAAAATCATTGTACATTATTAATTTATTGATACAACGAAGTTCAAAAATTAATTTTCGATCATTTTTAACCAATATTTTTAATTTAGAGATAAAATTTAATGTATTTTCACCATTTTTTAAAGTCATTTTTTGGTTTCTCATTACAAAAGTTTCTGTTTCTCTTAAAAAAAGGTCCACACTGATATGAAAAGTACATTTTAAGACACATACACAATACTAATTCATTCACTGAAAATTTCATAGAAATTGCTTTATTAATTTTTGCATTATTCAAAAATGTCAAATGAAAAACACATGTATTTTTACCTAATTTTGTTACACTCCTGACATATTTTTGTATATATATATCAACTAAAGTTAATATTTCAACAGAAATAGGTGTTGAAATTGGAGTCCAATGAATAAAACAGGCCATCAGCATATAATTTAACAATTATCTATTAGAGAAATATTAATTTGCTTGATATTAAGGCTTAAAGTTGACCGCAAGCAACTGTATCAAGTAACTTAGGGCAGTAAAATACTTGAAAAATACATTCTACCAAATTTATTTACTTCTCACTTGCTTTCTTATTACATCAGAAAAGTTCACATTGGTTTTATTTATTCACATTGTTTTAATATTTTGTTTGGTGGTAAGTACAAAAATAGGTCAGGAGTGTAACAAATGTTAAACTCAATGGAGACTTGTAGAGTTTTTGATGCTGAAAAAGGAAGGACTCACCCTAACTTCCCTCTGTCTGTTTTAATTTTGATGATATGACATGAGATTGGTAATTTTAGAGCTATGGTCTATTGACAAGAATGATGGTATTGGCAGCTTATTTGTCGACTGATCAAAATCACAGCAAAAGTTTTGAACTAGATACCATATATAGGAACATCCACACCAATTTTGGTTCCAATCTGCCCATTGCATTCAGAGGAAATGACTTTAAACAAAAATATACTACGATGGGTGCCAAATGATGGAAATAGCTAAAAAATAAATAAACACACAAATTTAGGGAATACAGCACATTTTTTAAAATTGTCAAATGACTTATTTTTATATAATAGTCTTAATTGAAGTCATAATTGAAGTGCATATATTCTGTAAAAGTAACTTCCAAAAGTCTTTTAACAGAAAAAATGTGTTTTCTAATCCTAGAGTCGTAGAGAAAAATAAACATGTTTTGTAAATTACATGTCTGATCCTTATAAAATCTACAATAACATATGACTGGAGAAGTCATCATTCAGCTACCCAGATAATGTTTCTATACTCAGTATACTGACATATGATAATGTTTCTATACCGACATATGTGATATGACAGGAGAAGTCATAATCCAGCTACCCGGATAATGTCTTTATACTACAACAGGAGAAGTCATAATCCAGCTACCTGGATAATGCATCTATACTGTCATATGACAGGAGAAGTCATAATCCAGCTACCCGGATAATGTCTCTATACTGTCATATGACAGGAGAAGTCATAATCCAGCTACTCGGATAATGCATCTATACTGTCATATGACAGGAGAAGTCATAATCCAGCTACCCGGATAATGTCTCTATACTGTCATATGACAGGAGAAGTCATAATCCAGCTACCCAGATAATGTCTCTATAGTCATATGACTGGAGAAGTCATTTTTTTTTAAGATCACACAATAAGTATCCATTGGTAATTCGTTAATCTTATTCATCTTCTTCTGTAAGTGTACGACTCATATATTGGAGTACTGTATATTCAATCACACTGCTGTGGCACAATAAAACTGCCTCCCTCTCTATGTACAAACAAAATGTCCAGTATTTACAATTAAAAACGGAAGGAGGAGTCTATGGAGCAATGGTGGTGCTGGCCAGTGCCTGTCAGAAACCCTCCAGGGATGTAAATGTATTTATACAAGTATTTAAAAATGTTTGACCAGCCCTGGGTTAGTAGATTCCCTTCTGGTGGAACGCCCTGGGCTAGTGCGGTAGATTATTTCAACTCCTGAATGTTACTCGTTATATATATCTGGATGTGCACGCTAGCTACACAAATATGTAGTCAATAATTTCCTTTTCCATCATTTCTGAAATTTACAAAAAATGTACGTCCTTTTTAACTACTCTGAACTTGGAATTATTCTCAATTTCATAGTTTTGTTTGATTTTGTTTACATCAGATATCCTCCCTTCCTATGGTACCGCGGGTTCTATGATACCGCGGTATTTATTTTGTCTGTTCCTATGCACCGCAGCGCCACCCGCCGGTTTTTCTATTTATATATTCATAAACACAACAGTCACATTTATCGGAACGTCTGGTCATTCTGTCCAAATGTCTTGAATTTTTGTAAGTACACGTATTTTCATCTTTTCCTTAGAAATAGCAGACATTTTTATTTTACCCTGATACCATGCTTTGTAAAATTTCCAATAATTAAACCATAGTTGTCATAATTCGTCTGCTATTTTTTTTTAGAAATGTTGTCCGTTTGTTTACGTTTCATTTCAACCCGATTTGGGATTTTTGGTGCTATTTTTAGTTACTTTCTAGACCGACAAAGTTGATGGAAAAATTAAGCTATGAAAACATATTAACCAACATAACGTTACATGAAATTGACTCAACTTCACTACATTTGTTATTTCAAAAAAGAAACTTTACGCATTATCACAGGAGTCAGAAGTTCTATCAATAATAAGGCATAGAGGGGCACCTCAAAGATCGCTGGGCAACTATAAAAAACACCAGGAGTGCAACGCATTTTTGGGGGGTCTGCTAAATTCAACATTTTTAGCCATAATTGGCCGGGTCAAAGTATATAAATGAGCACCGGAAGGTTAAATCTTCTCAATTATGTCGATATTTGTACTTACCGGACTTTTACTCAGTCGTGAGGACGGATTTTATCACTTGGAGCCCCATCTCGAAGACCATGACCTGAAAGCGGAAGTTGTGTTAGAGTTTTGAATATGGCGGTGTCTAATTAACAAATCAGTGCAAATAAATTGAATCAATTATCATAAGCATGAAACTATTGTCATAGCATGTATCCAAGATCCAAACATCAAACTGGATTGTGCTAACTGCAAAGCAAAACATAAAACAAAAACAAATTAATTAAAAGCAAGCAAAATAAAAAAGAAATATGCAAATTAAAATAATAGTAGCCCCTCAAAGTATAATGCACTTTCTTTGATCACAAATAAGGCAAGCAGCTCAGCAATTCTGTCATTAAATACGGAGGGAACCGCCAACCTTGAGCAGGTAACTAACAAACCTTATCATGTACGGTTGCAAGTCGAGTGCACCCTTTTTTGTTGTTTACAAAGTGGGGCACAAACTCGCAACGCAGAGGTGATAGGCTACAGTGATTGTATAGGTAAACTAACTACCTTAACCACTCGGCCACTCAGGCCCCTTTTTTATTAACCAATCATGGATGGTGCCCATTAAGAGCTGAATAATCACAATATATACAACATACATGATTGATTTAAATACACATAATATGACAACAAGGGACAGAATAAACATACACATGAAACAAACATTGTATGACATTCTAAAATAAACAATAAACAAGAAAACTGGAATATTTTTAATGTAGCAGGGGCAACTCCATTAATCATTAGTGCATCTGTTGTCTCATCGACATTTACCCCATATCTCTTTTTACTTCTATCAGAGAGGAACAGGGCCTAAATATGGAAGCAGTGTACCCTGTCTACCACTCAAGAAAAGATTGGTGTTGGACAAACTCATTTTATAGGACAATGAGTCCTGCACCATTCTAAAAAGATGACAGATTTGTGACACCTACCTTGTAACTTTTTTTTACTGTAAAAGATATTTATTTTTGACATTTTCCTTCTTTATATCATACTGCAACCAATAATAGATGTAAAAGATTGCACACATTATTGTGGGGCACATAGTACAAGTTAAGACATGGGAGACAAGTTGTGAAGTTGTACTTTCCCAAGTACATTGACAAGGTAGTAATTATTGAGATAAAACAGACGTGTCATACAGTTTGGTTACACTGGGAGGATATTTCAATATGTTTTTATTTGTTTTAAAAACATTTTCGGGTTCAGACATTGTTTAGATTGGAGAAATGGAGCGCTGGAGATGGTGTGTCGTGATAACCACCCCCCTTTTTTGTAATGTGACCAAAAGTACATTTCCGCGTGATGTCTTCAACCTCTAAAATAACCAAAGGGGACAAACAAATGTATCTGATGTGAAACTGTGCCAATTACACACTTAGTGCATGCCTTCATTCAATGCTGTGCATCATTTCCTTTGCTGAGATGTACGCTATGGCGGCCGCCATTAAAAACATGGATTCAGCCTTTACCTGACCCCGATAACAACAAAAAAATACGAGGGGTCACGAGTACCAGACTGAAATTACTTACGATTATCTCCCTTGGATTTTTAAATATCCTACGGGCCGGAAAATTAGAATAATTCCGAGTCTGCTCTTCAACTAATACAGACTGGTTTGTACTTATACAGCAAGAACATTATTTTGCTCCAGAATGCTTTGCCGGTCTATTATGGCTTTTAAGGACATAATGGACCGGCAAAAGCTATAATGGACTGGTAAAAGCCATAATGGACCAGTGCCTTCTTCAAAAAGAATGAAGATTACCTAAAAAATTTCAAATTTTCAAAAAATTTCAATGTTTCAAAAATTTCAAAATTTTAATATTTAAATGATAATATTTAAAAATGATAAAACAATTATAGTCTACCATTTCGGTCAATACTATGGCCTTCAAAAAGAATGAAGATTACCTAAAATTGAAATTGACTGGTTATTAAAAGTATTAAGAAATGGGTGTTTTCATAATGAACCGCTTATATGTCCTCGGTTAAGTCATAATAGCCATCAGCGTTGCCTTGGGCCAACCTTCCTTGGGCCATTATGACTAACCTTGGACATATAACCGGTCCATTATAATAAAAACACCCACTATCATCAGCCTCTATGTGATATCAGAGGCCGCATTTACAATAGCGTTGCTGGGGGTTTTATCACAATCAACAAATATCACATAGAGGCCGATGATACAGGCCGCTGTACTTTAATAATTTGACCCATTTTTGTGACAAGGTTAATATCATTCACCTGGTTATTTAAACGGGAAAATTATTTAAACTCGTTCTCAAACAAAATATAACAATTTCCCTGGATCGTCAGCAAAAAATTTACACTCGTGCGTAGATTCTTGATCTGTGTTTAAAATTGACCAGTCAGTGTCGTAATTTTGGTATTCTTAAACGTGAGTTACTGCTTTTCGTCTGCACTATGTGAACTGTTCTGGTGATAGTCGAGTCGAAGGCGTTCATAGGTATTTACGACAGTCAGGATTTATGCGGATATTGTCCACAATTGTGCTCTTTACTCTTGGAGTTTTACCGTTGACTGTGTCCATAGCAAAACGTTGGTGACCTATTTTGGAGCAAAGTTTCAAGTTTGCAGGGGTGCTCTGACTTCTAGAGTGAAGCAGTTGTGAAAAAATATGTCTTGTCGGAAAGATAAATCAATATGCTAGCGAATGTCAACAAAGATTGTTTGAATGTGTGATTTTTTAATATTTTTTTCAAGCCTGAAACAGAACTGGTAGTGGCTTGGCTACGTTGGTCGTTACATCCCTTGTTAGTATATAGGGTATATAGGCCGCGTGACCTCTATGAAAGCGATTCAAGCCCCTGTGAGCAAAATGGGGCAAATGGTATGATTGTGTAATGTATTACCGGTGTACTTATCGGAAACCGGTGAACCTCGCATATTTATGCAATTCAGTTCACATTGATCTTTGTAATATAAAAAGACTATTATTTAAGCTAACTAATCATGTAACTTTTAAATTTGAATTGTAAAGTTAACCTGAGAAATTAATTAATAAAGTGAAGTAACTCAAACACTTACCTTCAAACATGTGTAATGTATTACCGGTGTAAATACAATATCCTTAATTATCAGGAAAAGTCTAGAGAGAATCCAAAATTTGGATGTTATATGTTTGTATGGAACACACTACCAGTCATAGCGAGCATCGCAAGATGCGAGCTAAACAGCAACATATTATGTGTGTAAGGAGATGAATCAATATACTAACAATACCAACAGGAAGTAACTCGAATAATTCAAGCCCTTTCTGTCTCCGATTCTCTCCGCCTTCTGAGGGCTTGAAGGCAGCCAATGATAAAAATGCGTCAGCTGTTCCCTGTCACAGGGAACCAATCGCAATGTAGTATTTGTATGAGTATGCGAAATAGGCATATCCGGTACATTAGCAGCTAAATTTCAAAACAATGATGGACGAAGATGGTGCGATTCACATATTTATGATTTAAATTGTCATAGATTCACAAATTAAAAAAAAATAATAAAAAATACAACACTGTGTAATAATTTTTTGAAGTTTTGAAGTTTTTGTCACTTTCCTGTACACGGGACAAAAAGTGATTTTTTAAAATTATTGTTAGCAAAGGCACCCCTTTTTAGTAATTATTTTCAATAAAATTTCTTTACTATTTCATCTCTTTTTCCTGAATTTATTGTGGATAATAACAGTATATATAAATATAGGGTCGACACATGTAACTTGCTGTTAACATAAGATTGTATAAATATGGATATGTACAAGTTAAATTATGGAAACTGGGATGAAATAATAAAGAAATTTTATTGAAAATAAATATGTAAACAGAAAGTTGATTAATTCATAAATTAAAATGATTTGTAATACAATTTATTAAGAAATACCAATTACATAGTTATTACTTATTAGCCAGATTTAAAAAAAATATATTTTTGTCTTTTTAATTGATAACTGACCGAAGTTAGGATAAATAAATGAAATGTGACTCAACATGTTAATTGATTTTCAATAAAAACATACTTGTCTTTTATAAATTTTAATTTCTTATCTAATAATTCTTATCCTTATTATGTAACAATATGGTCAGATTGTTATTTTCATTGAATGGCTTCTCAAAATAGATAGTGTCACAGTAGGGGCTCCTCCTGTATATTGGTTGCATCATGTATATTACCACCTGACAGCTAATATTATAAACAATTTTCAGCAATCATCATAAAATAATTTTTGTTTATCTTTATTTTAAATTAAATTCAAAAATCATTATAAGAGTGAATTCAATTCAAGCTTTTATTGACTCTCCAACTTTGAAATCAATATTAATATTTGAAAAATAGTAATTATTCATTTAAGCAAGGATTTAATTTTTACGTTGGCATATGGGATATTTCAATTTTTTTTAATATTTCATGCGGAATGGGCAGCAAATAGAAAACAATAGGAATAGGAAAAAAGTAAAAAAAATAAATAAATATCAGATAATAAAAGAAATAGTAAATATCGCCTAACGAGATACAATGTGATAGGACTATGTGTACTGCATACAGCTTTGGTTTTGTTTGTTTTCTGTGGTAGTCTTTACATACAAGTTATACAAGGTTTTATTCATGATGATCACGAAGATTTAATTAACAAATATGTCATGATGATACGTGCAACTAACAATTTTTCTGTCGTAATTCCCATAGGTCATAGCGATTTACTATTTCTGGTTTGACGGATTTTATCAATGAATGCATTCAGGCGTTAATGTAGCGACCAGCGGGAGCGTAATATAACAACTGGATTATTCGGGTTAAACCGGAAGTGGTTTTTAAGTTTAAGCATAGAATGGACAATCGGAGAGAATGACCGGAAATAGCCTATTAATTAGAATAAAAAATAAGTATTCAGTTTAAAAATAACAAACAAAAAATAGGAATCCGTAGAGCTTCTTTACATGAAACGATTAATATATTTAAAAAAAATGACAATCGCTATAGTTTACGTCACACAAGTATTGTTACGTCACGTCATTCATATGATCGCTGTCACTGACACTGTTTAGAGTAAACAATGCCTGCGTTTCTCAAGTTGGTGGCGATTTACAGTTGGTTGCCGAATAATTGTTTATGTATATTGAACGGTGCAGTTCCCAGCAATGTGAAAAGAATGTCTTTATATTTAAAATTAGTAAGATAAATCTCGAGTACGTTGAGATTTTCCTGACGGAGATTCCGCAATGTTTACAAAGACGTCACTGGGGTTTCCCCACATTCGTCAGGCTATGACGTCACGAAAGTTAGTTCCGACTAAAGTACATCTTGCATATATATAGGCCATTTTCTATCACATAGGTTGTATCTATTAGCAAAACAGATGTATTTCTATAGAATACATACTTAATGTTTGATAAATGATCATTACGGAGTGAAGTAAAGGAAACAGCCTTTTAATTTGAATAAAAAATAACTATCTAGTTTAAAAATAATCCCCCCAAAAAATAGAAAATGAAACGATTAATTTATTTAAAAAATGGACAATCGTTAGACCTTCTTGTTTCGCCCCTAATGCTGTCGTCACACAATTTCATTGATCATGTCCCTCATAGTTTAAAAAAAAAAAAAAAATGTCACGCAATTGTAGGAGTATAAAGATGATTTTTTTTAAAAACAATATTGATTCAGTTCCCAACCCTTAAAACTATTTACACTGGTTGGCGTGGCTAACCTATTGTTGGAGGTTAGCCCTGAACTCCTCTATGGAGCTGGCCCCAACTGTAGTGTCTGGTAGGTGGTTCCATTCTTGTGCTGTTCTTTGCGGGAAGGAGTTTCTGAGAGTGTCATAATTGGACCTCTCCTTGAAGAACCTATGTTGACCTCTGGTTCTGCTGTCACCAGGTCTGAGGTATAAGTCTCGATCGATGTCCACGAGTCGATGCTGGATCTTATACATCATAATCTTTTTCTTTTTTTTCTTTTTTTTTAAACACAAATAATTTTTATTGCACTAAAAAGGATATGTTAAAAATAGATACATAGGTTTCAATATAAGACAAATTCAAGATGTAATAGATCACTCAGAAAAGTTTAATATAGAAGGAGCCATATTATTTCTTGATTTTACAAAAGCATTCGACTCTTTAGAATGGCCTTTTATGACTGAATGTCTTGAAAAATTTGGCTTTAAAAGTCCATTTATAAGATGGATTCGTACTATGTATACAGATATAAAGGGATGCATTCTTAATAATGGGTGGTTTCAGCCCCTTTTAGAGTTTTTCGAGGGATACGACAGGGATGTCCGGCCTCAGCTTTAATTTTCGTCTTAGCAGTAGAAATCATGGCTATTAAACTAAGAGAATCTAAACAAATAAAGGGAATAGAAATTAAACTAAATAGTACAACAGGCAACTTAAAAATCTGTCAACTGGCTGACGACACTACATTATTTCTAAAGTCAAAATATGAAATAACCATAGCTATGAATATAATTGAAGAATTTGGCAACCTTTCAGGCCTTAAGTTAAACAAAAATAAAACTGAAGGAATTTGGCTAGGAAAATTAAAACATACTAAAGATAAATATGAAAACATTTCTTGGACAACTGAACCCGTAAAAAGCTTAGGAGTATATTTTGGATACAACAAGACTCAATGTGATAAATTAAATTATGAAAAGCAAATTAATAAATGTAAAGCCATAATAAAAAACTGGAACAAAAGAAACATCTCATTAATAGGAAGGATAACAGTGTTCAAATCACTAATACTGCCCAACATAACATTCATAGGTTCCTGCACCATAATACCAAAAGAATATATCCAAACCTTTAAAACTATTGTATATGAATTTTTATGGAAAGGAAAGAAAGATCCAGTTAAGCGATCAGTCTTATCTAATAAATATTTAGAAGGGGGGTTAAAAATGACCAATATAGATACTT
>MJUT01007483.1:22462-45354 GCA_002080005.1 Gigantidas platifrons
AGACAAAGTGTATTAGTTTAATTGGGTCGTGGTGCTAGATCTTGGTAACTTGTGGCTGGACACCAAAATCTTGACTCTCCAAGTTATTAATTACAATGAAATCTGACTCTTGTGTCCACAAATCAATTTCACTTACTTTTGTTTTATAAATTTACAAAAAGTGTAATGTTGTACATGGAGATCAATCTTTTCATGCACAATAATATTTACGGTTTATTACAGCTCAAAAATGCCATCTAATGTTGAAATAAAGGCTCATCTTAAAGATGTTGCAGGGGTTATAAAAACGTCAGCAGAGCTTTGCACGGAAGGACCAACAATTCTAAGACAAGAAGATATCTTCTTTAAGGTTAATAAAGGAAGGCTCAAACTGAGGAAGTCAGAGGTATTTATCCAATGTTTTTAATTTTTAGTGGGGTTCGTGTTGCTCGATCTTTAGTTTATTGTGTAGTGTTGTATGGGACTACATGACATTTCATCCCATAACCAAAACGGACTATACCAAATCGGACCATAACCAAAACGGACTACCAGGAAAAAATATGTATTGCAAGAATCTTTATTTATTTTTTGTGTGTGTGTATTGTTTTTTTTTTTTTTTTTCGTTTAGACTAGTCTTAATTGTGATAATTACCTATTAGATATAGGAATAAATCCAATTAGTATAGGTAATGAAGCCAAGTAATTATTGGTGTCTTACTTAGTTTATGACACCTCAATCACTTTTCATGAGTTTAAATGATTTGATTATCAGGTGATTGTATAATAATACATTAAATAATGCAATTGGATTAAAGATCAGGCTGAGTAAAAAAAATTGAGACAGTCTACAGAAATTTCATTAATCAATAACAATATACAGTCCACATAGCACAGTTATATAAATAGCACATCATTCAAAACATAAAGCACATGACATTACATACAGTTACAAGAAGTAGATAGACAATGTATAATAGTCCTAGTGTGTAGCAATTAATTGAAACATTTGACTAAAAATGTGCTTGTAATATTGTTTTTTTTTTTTCAAACTTACGTGCAAACCAATAAAGCACACTAAACAACTAATTAAATACATTGTACATATAAAATCATATAAATAATACATAAAACATTATATTTGTAGACATTGTATACAGTTACACAGAGTAGACACTGTGATACATGTATATAATATGAAGTCCTAGTCTCTGCTCGGTCCGTAGAGACCACCGCATTCTCTAAGGAGCTGAGAAGCTGTTATTTCATCGTTGGAGTACCTAGCCCATGTTTGGTGCAGACGACCCTCCAACTCTCTGTTTTTGGTTCGCTGTACATCAACAACACAAATATATACAAGCAAGCCAAAATAAAAATAAAAAATCAATAAAAACAAAAAGTGAAATTCCGAAATGAAGAACGGTAAACGGACAGAAAGTCACAGGACAAAAAGTCACAATTTTGATAGGACAAAAAGTCACAAATCATTATTTTAATACACATAGGACAAAAAGTCACAGCACAAAAAGTCACAAATTTCAATTTTAAATATAGGACAAAGTTTGCTTGTATGTTCATGACATTTCTTTTCTCACATTAAATTCTACAGCAGATAGTTAAATTGATACATTTGATAGTGATAAGATCTTGATGCAACCTGTTCTGCTTAGGTTAAAACTATATGGTGACCTCTGGATGTGTATTGCATCATTGCTTTTAGTGATATACTGGAATATTCATGGAATTTTGTCAGTGGTGAGGTGTACTCGATACAACATTATGTGATAAAGTTTGTTAGTGGTGAGGTGTACATCCTGCTTGTTTATTCAGAAATCAAGTTGTTGTTTTAAAAGGGATATTTTAATGATTGTAAATATACACGGTCTTCCTTTAAAGCCACAACACACAAATGTAACAATTTTATTGGTTATAAAAAGCTCACACAAGTAGAAAGGTTAATTATCTTTCAACTTCATCCAAAAACAAAAACAAAAATATCTTTGAAAAAATCTCCAAAAACATTTCAAAATAATAAGAATAAAATTAAAAAGAATTGATATGAAAAATAAAATGCTGTGAAAAATACCTCTGCAAAAACACTTAAAAAATATTTCTGGAATTAAACATAATATTTAATATTTAGGTTGATTTTTTTTTTAATCAAACATTTTTTTTAATTGAAAATGAACAAATATTGAAAATTGTGACTTTTTGTCCTATTTTTTACAATATTTGAGGTTGTGACTTTTTGTCCTACATTCTGAAGAACAATACATCACTCCATCCTAACCAAAACCACGATATGCAAACACAAATAAGGAAGAAAAAAAATGAAAAAGATGACGCGAAACGTTCTTTTCAACGTTAATTATGTGTAACGTCAAGTGTCACCAGCATCGCGCGTAACGTCTTAACAATTATATTAAATAAAACCATAAACTTTAAAAAATATAACCTTTTGCCGCAAGAAAATTCTCATTAAACATGTAATTAAAGTGAACTATATTATATATTGCTAGAAATCTATTTATTTTGCCGCCACCATAATTTTCAATATTTCTGAATGATAAATATGTTAATTCATTTGTTGACCTATAAGAAAATGGTATCTTCACAATCTAAAATTGAAACAAATGTTTACAGGTATTAAACGATTAGATTAAATTTCGAAACCCCTAAAATATAACAATTTAAAAATACATGTATCTTAATACTTTTTTTACAAAATAAAATTTAAAGATTTTTAAACATGTTTACTTACCAGTATTACAAACTGTGTGCTGCCACATGTTATAGGAGTCACACTGAAGTGCATGCTGTTTAACGGATACTTTTCTGGAACACACTATATGCAACTGTCGGAACTCATTTTGATAATGATTTTGGATGGCAAAGAACATATGGGTTTTTATAATATCAAGGGAAATCTTCATGTTTTTTCAACTTTTACTCAAAATTTAAATTTAGAACATTTTATTTTTAATGTGACTTCAGTTTAGTGTTGTGTATACAAGGCTTCAGTAAAAGTTGTATACCAAGCCAACAAGGTTTCAATGAAACTTATGGTTTGATTACTTTAGATCAGGAAATTTATTGTTTCAATTCCTTTAATCATTTCTTTGATCTTCATTAATCAAGGGGTTTACCCATCAATCAAGTTTACAACCTTTATGTAACAATCAACACCTGTCTATTTATCACCCAATAATTAGGCCTTAATGAAAACCTATACACAATATACATAAAAGTCATAATCACTAAAGATTGTTCTAAGCACCCAATTAGTCTTCTTTTATTATTTTTCCAACTTAATGAAAATTGTATTAGTTTTCTTCTTATCTATCTATTTATTTGTTAAAATTCACATTAAATACACTCATAATTATATCTATGATGTAAGAAAAAAAGTCGAGAAAAAAATAAACATCAACATTCAGATTATATATTATAAGAATAATTAAAACATTATAACATTATTAATACATAAAATTATCATATTTATTAAAGAAAATAATATTTTTTTATTTCAATAGTCCGATTTAGTTATGGTCCGATTTGGTAATGGTCCGTTTTGGTTATGGTCCGTTTTTGTTATGGGATGAAACATCCGGTAGCGTTGTAGGGTATTGTTTGCCCTTTGTCTTTTGGTCATTGATCCTAGGTCTGTCCTTCACCGATTTACGGATATTGATCAGGGGCGGATCCAGGATTTCAAGTTAGGGGGCGCACTTAAAATAATCGCGGCGAGCAGAGCGAGGCGCGAAAATGTTTGGGGTATTTCGTGTGAAAAATCATATTTTTTCCAATTTTAGGAGGGCGCGCGCCGGGTACCCCCATGGATCCGCCCCTGTTGATTACCCCTTTGGTATGTTCAAACTCTTCTTAAGCATTTTATTATTGCTAATTATTCTATTAACCGTTTCCATAGCCAAGGGACATGTGACTCCACATTTGATGTGTCCATACTTAGTATACACATAACTCTCGACTTAGGAAGATGCATGTTCACCTGTAGTATTTGAACAAGTTTTAATAAAATCCAGAATTAGACAGTTCGGAATAGCATGTTCCTTGATTAAAAGCCACATAAAAAATTATGAAAGGAATTGTCCTGGTCGTATTGTACTCAGTAACGTTGGATTTAATACTCACCATCAGTGCCCAATGCCAATACCATGACTTCTAACGTGTAAGAGTTCGATCCCCACGCATGGCGATGTGTACATGCTATATGGTACATATACTAGCTGCGAAACATAAAATTTTCAATTATCATTTTAAATGTACCAACCCTAAAAAAAAGGTTGCCAAAGTTATTTATGTTTACTGTAGCAGCGCTAATAAAGGTTGCAACAGTTAGAAAAAGTGTTTGTCGTAACCCCGAAAAGCAATGTGACGGTCAAACTTTCATTGTCACAATTAAAAATGTTGACTTTGCAATTCTCAAACACAGCCTTTCTCAGTCATATTTTAATTAACACAATTGAAAACAAAACAACTGCCGGCCCACTGGTGATTACTGTCATGTTTTCGTCCAGTAGTGTACGGTAAAAGACGGTCAGTGAGAGCTACGATTCCACAGCTACACTCTGTACAATATTATTTTATAAAAGTTTGTCAGTGACTTACTTACTTACTCGAGGTACATGTACACCAGTTTCTTCCATGAATAATCTGACTCGTTTAAAAATGTTGACGCTTGGCATCCTGTTATATCATCCTCTACCCATGTACAAATGTATACACGAGTCCAGATAACCAGGATAAACAACGGCCTAATATTAATTGAACTAACTATATATAAGGGATAACTATGTGTTTGTTAATTTGTCACAAGCTTTGTTTGCTTATATGACAATAGAATTACTATTATTATAATAAAATGTCAAGCTTTATAAGAGATGACCATTTAACATTTATAGGGGGTTTGTTTTCTGTTGTCAAATTTTTAGAAAAAATATCTCGACCTGAAATATGCAAACTATAAATGATCTGACCATGTAGCTTTCAATAAGAAACGTTGGTAAAATTACCAACGTTTCAGGTGAAAAAAAAACAAAAACAATTCGCATCGTGTGAGAAATATTTTCGGAATGGGCAAAGGGGCGAGATAATGGTTGGTCCATTATAATAAGTCATTAATATTTTCAGAAGTTGCATTTAATATTTGTTGAGAGATTTGAAACAAATTTGACCATATCTTAGGATATATATTTTGATATGATGATGATATGTTGTCAAACCCTAAAAATCAGGGAAAATCAATAGTATACAAGATTTATAATCACGTTTCATCTTTGTCAACTTTGTGTATTTTTCATAATGATTACATCACTGTATGTGTTCATATATCACATTGTATCAAACGAATTAACTATAATGCATTCAGTGCCTATCACCACTAAAGTCGTGAGTTCGAACTCCGTTCATGGCAAAGTGTACCCGATACAACATTATGTGATAAAGTTTATCAGTGACTTGCGACAGGTCGGTGGTTTTCTCAGGATTCTCCGGTTTCCTCCAACAATAAAACTGACCGCCACGATATAACTGAAATATTGTTGAAAGTGGCGTTAAACACCATAAACAAAACCAATAAAAAAAACCAACCCATTCACTAAAAATGCTAGATGTACATGTATTCAGTGCTTTGAATGCCACCTTAAGATCACGTACAATGTACATGTATTCAGTACTTTTATTGTTCTCCAAATAATAAAAATGTAGATAGCTAATTTAGTGCACAGGACGTGTTTCTGGAATAACCTTCCTCAGGTACGCTCATAATAAAAAGATTGGAATCCAAATAATTTAAAAGTCTTTGGGAGCAAGTAAACCAAAGGGTCTAAACAGTATAGCCCTAATTGGCCTATGTCACCTATGCCCGAGGGTGGAGAACCTTAGTTTTATTAATAATTATTTAGGAATTGTAAATTTCTATAATATATATACAATGTTTCTAATAAACCATGTCAGAGTAGACAGGGCCTCCAAGAGAAATATTGCAAGGCGGAACAAGACTGCTTTGGGTCCCCGGGGACAGGCTGAGACTTCTCTCAAAATTGAGGATTTGGGTTGAAAATACCCCCAAAAAAGGAAAGAAATACAAACAAAACGTCTATAGCTAAGACGACGGGATAATTCAGCGATTCACTGGCCCCTTGTTGGCTTTCCGGGCCCCAGACCGATGTACCGACTGAACCGGCCCCTCTCATAGGCCGTGAGTGCCGAAGCACTGTCAAGTGGGAGGTTATACCCCCGGGGACTAATAATCCACCATCAGAGGTATCGAGCTAAATCAGGTATACGTATTCAATGTTGTAATTAATGTTATGTAACTCAGAATCACATAAAGTTAAATATTCAGCCATTAGCACAACTGGTAGTCAATGCGAGTAGAAGCCGCCAAGTACATATGGGGTGTATTTAATGACATGTTGAATGTGTCTTTGAAACCACAGGCGGTCCAGGAACGGAATTACGACCTCGCTTTTTAACTTATGTTTACATATTTGTTTTCAATAACATTTCTTTATTATTTCATCTCTTTATCCGTTATTTATCGTGTTCGTATCCATATATCTATACAATCTGATTGTAACAACAACTTGCACATACCGGCACTATATACACTGTTGTTATTATTACTTTGCAGGGGAAAATGGCTCAACTCATTTTCTATGATAGACCAGACTAAGAGGGACCAAAGTTCAGTGATTACAACATAACTGAAATTACAAATCCAGAAAGTTTACAGGTAAACTGTTTATTATATAATCCCATATAATGTAGCGGTTCAGTTGTATTAGTGAGTCCATGAAAAAAATTCCGACCTCCTGCATACTTTATCTGGTAGTTTTATGGAGTAAACATCGCTACGAGCTGGAATCCAATACGCTGTAGTGGTGATACAATGATTGAATATGTACATGTAAGACCAACTACCATATGCCCACCAAAACTATGGAGTGAGTGAGTGGCTGTTGGCTAACACCAAGTCAGCAAATTTGTGATCTACTTCATGGCGGGAATAATTTATGTTTGGATGAGATGATGATGATGTCTGTTCTTTACAAGACCAACGCGTTTTGTTGGATTTATATAGTGCTAGCTCACTGAAACAACAATCTATGTGTAGACATATCACCCCACTCGGACACATTATTCTGATTCCGAGTCCACCAGTCTTTGCTCTCAATCCTTAATTCTGGTGCGTAGCGAGAAGGAGCCAATACCAATTGTACATTCTCTGGTTTGAACCCATGATTTACTGCAATGGAGGCGAGCTCGCTAATGCATTCGCAATTCATTCAATGGCAAAAATTGTATTTGTTTTTTTTTTAAATATTTTTTTGTATAATAATTGTTAATTATTTCTTCAAGAAGTAGTGAACTGCATTAGTTGTGTATTGGTTAGCGGGCTCCCCTCGAGTGCGATATATCGTTGGTCTGAGCCCTGATCGGGTCAAACCAAAGACTATGACATTTGGGGCGAAATGCCTACCCGCGGACCGTTGTTTCTGTATGTTAGCACTATACAAATCCAACTAAGCGTGTTTTTCTTATACAAAGCGGATCTTATCATAATCTCATTGAAAATTAACTTGTTCTTGCCATGATATAGCTGAACATTTGCTGAGTTGGCGTTAAACACCAATCACTCACTCACTCAAGGAGTAGTGTTTTATATAGATTTTTAGCTAAATTTATTGCACCGGTAATTACGAGGATTACACAACTTGTTAAACACCGGTACTTTATTTTTGCTTATAATTTACTACATAAAAGCACAGGTACTTGTGGACAGGACCCTATGTTGTCTCTGATTGCCCCTCCCCCTTTTTTTAACATCAATTTTTGTTTCATATTAAACAACATTTTGCAACTTTCTATGTACTAGTATCACTGTATGACATATATACAATAAATACAATCAAACAGTAGTTTCTATCCATACCGGGTTTCAGTGATACATAGAAAGTTGCAAAATGTTGTTTATATAAAAAAAAATCGATGTTAAATAAAATTGTTAAAAAAAGGGGGGCAATCAGAGACAACATAGGGTCCTGTCCACAAGTACCTGTGCATAAAAGGACCTTTATGAAACAAAATAAGATTATTATTAAAACTACTATTTTAATTAAGTAAATTTTCTGCAAATGTCAGATCGGTTATTAAGCGAACAGAGAAGAAGCATTTGTTTCTTATGTGCTTACTGAGGAAAATTAACCATGGGTTCAAAATAAATATCCAAAGCAAAATAATTTAAATGCGTTTTAGAAGTTGTAGAAATAAGTTGCAGTTAGTTCCCTTTGATCATGTTGAGACACAATACATCACTTTCAACTATATTTAATTTGCATTATGGTAATCGGTACTATTGGTTAAGTGGAGTGGCGGGAGAAAACCACTGACATTCCGTTATTCGCTGACAAATGTTTTATGGAGTATAGGATATGTAGATGGACTGTTATTTAGCGTGTTGGTTTAGTACAAAGTGGACATTATCATTTCATTGAATATTACTTGCTCTCGCCATGGTATATCTGAAACATTCTTCACTTGGCGTTAACCAATAATCACTCCCTCACTCTATATCAATACATAAGTAAGTCATTGCTGATTAGTTAAGGTTGGAGAGGAACTGAACCCAGAATACAACATCAATATCACAATACTACATACTAAAGGGGAAATAAGAAGTCATTAAACAGAGAAAGACAAACAATACAATGAACAAAAGAAAATTGATTAAAGGAAAAACAATGATCTACAAAACACTACACAGAAAACCAAAGACCGAGGAATACGAACCCTACTAACGTCAGGTTCTACGGTAAGGCTATCAGTTCCTGCTCTCCACTAGTGACACCTGTCATGTCATGTTTCAATGACACGAGCATCATCAGAAATGGAATTCGTGTTAGACACCAGTGTATGTAAAACAAAAACTTACCAATGTTAGTGTTGATAGACTGATTGTATAATTAGATGCAAGGACATTTTGAAGATACCAAACGGACAGGCATAACAAAAACCAAACATAAATAGGGTGCAGTTTAGGGTAAGTGTGTTTAACTCCGTTTTCAACAGCATTTCAGCTATATCATGGTGGTCGGATGCGACCTCACACTTTTAGGTGATAGGCAGCGAGTACATGTGTAGTTGTAAATCCAAAGAAAAAGACAAAAGACTAACAATGATATACAATACCCGGTATATAATATACTACACAAAGGATGAGCAACAGGAACCGTACTAAAAACCGGGGGATGAACTCAGATGCTCTGGAAGTAATTTCAACCACCACGGAATACACTAGATAAAGACTGTATGATAATTCCATGTTGTATGTTTCTTCTAATATTTACATGTCACACCTTATGTGAGTGATTGATTGGTGTTTAACACCAAATCAGTATTTTTTTAACTATATCATGGCGAGGTCACAGCTTAATCGAGAACTAAGTTTGCAACTGTCCTGATCACAAATGCGTGTTTTGTTTTGCACAAAATTAATTGTCTCTCAAGTCTAATGTCATCAGTGAAATTGTCGTTTCATACACAATGTATTTTATATTTTGCAGGTCATTTCGATGATATAATGAACATTAATGATATACCAACAGAGCTGTTGCTTCATATATTTTCATATCTACCCCAACGTTATTTATTTATTACAACAGATCAGGTTTGCCAATATTGGAGACAGCTATGTTTATCACCACCAGTTTGGAAACATGTCAAGTATTCAGCAATACGTGGAGATTTTTCTCATCCATTCGAACAACTTTTGCAAATACAAAGTTATGTCACGAAACTTACAATAACAGCTGATGACATAGATAATTTATTTGGATTTCAACGAAAATTACATTTTTTAAACTTCAAGACGCTTGACGTATCTGACAAGATAATAAAACGATGTCCAAATTTAGAAAACATTAAGATCCAGTCTGGTTCCAATATGGAACATGTTTTATCTAAACTCTCACATTTAGATTTACTGACAATAGACAATAGGTAATTTCCATGGAACTCCAACGTTAGACGAAAATCTAATTGTATTATTGAAAAAGCAACCTCGTTTGAAAAAACTTATAGAATAATAATACCGGCAGTAATATCATTATTTCAGACATTCTGGACTCCTTTCCAAACATTAGCTCCTTATATTTAAGTGCTCTCAATACCTCAACCGTAGCGTTAACTAGATCAGATATAATTCTCAATTTAACGGAGCTGGCCTTACGATCTAACTCAATCGATGATGAGGGAATACAGCACATCATAAAACGTGCAAAACAACTCAAAGTACTGAACATTGAACACTGTGACAAAATGACAGACAATACACTATATTGTGTTTCACAAAACCTCCCGTTACTAGAGGAAGTCTCATTTGGAAATTAATCCGGGTTCAATGGCGACAAATTTACAAATCGTGGATTGTTTTCTATTGCCGAAATATCGTTAAATCTAAAATATTTGTCAATACTTTTTAATAAAAATATCGATGTCGATGGTGTCATTTCATTGGTTAATTCATGTCATGGGTTGACTCTGACAGTTTGCGCGATAATGACAGACAATTCTCTGATTGCGATTGGAAGACATTGTCCTTTACTGCGAGAAGCGACTTTTAGCCACTGCTGTAATATATCAGCCCGTGGTGCTTATCGTTTGGTAAGATCATGTAGAGGTTTAGATAAACTAATATTGTCATTCTGTACAGGGATATCAAATGATAATATCGATGATGTAAACGAAAATCAACAACCTGAAATGAAAGATAAACATACGGAAATTAGAGATCAACAGACTGACGCGAAAGATCAACAGACTGAAGCGAAAGATCAACAGCCTGAAGCGGAAGATCAGCAGACGGAAATGAAAGCCCAACAGACAGAAGCGAAAGATCAAGACACTGAAACGAAAGAGCATCAGACTGAAGTGAAACATGCACAACTTATTTCTAATTTTGCTATTCACTCGCATTTAAAAGAGCTCAATTTACGATCATGCTCTAACATTTCCAAAGAAACAGTTTTAAGATTTACCGGTATATGTCCCGATCTTAGAAGGATAAATTTGTCCAATTGTATCAACAACAGCAAAGATGATGACTTTATCTTTCGGATATTTGACGACTGTCAATTTGTGACAGAGTTTAATGTGTATCTACGAATGGTTCACAGGAAGAATTACAACCGGAAGTCTTAATCTATATTTAGAATGAGAGAATAGTACCATAAAATAAAATAGTTAAAATACGGTTCTGAGATCCATCAATTATCGGAACATAGTGCGTTGTATATTCTGTAATTAACAGTGTGCACAGAGGGAAATCGCCCCCCTACCCAGTCCCCACCCTACCCATGAAGATTACCGGAGGTATAACAGTTGGGATTTACAGTGTTTAACGGCTTCAACAAAATTTCAGTTACTATCGTGCATGTTAGTTTTCTCGGTGGAGGAAACCAGAATACCATGAGAAAACCATCGATTTGTTGCAAGTCGCTGACAAACTTTATCACCTAAAGTTGTATCGAGTACCCCTCGTCTGGTCGGTATTAGAATTTCAAACGTGATAGGCACCGATTGCATCCAACTACCTTACGATCATGACCACGTTGACCTCTATATAACAATAGGTATAAGCTTCTCGGCTTCATAACAAAGCACTCCGCAAAGCGTTCGCGGAAATAATGGGATATTCTAACCGAGTCAGATTACCTCGTGAATTGTTGCAACTTGTAGAAGCTCCTAGTTATTAATGGTAGTTGGTGGTCCATTGTAAGGTAGAAACCTCACGACTATATACAACATGCATTCTCGATTCCCTCTGCCAATTTATATTTAAGTCCATAGACCAATGCAAGTACACCCTTTTAACTCATCTGATAATAATGGCCAAATGAGCTATTATTATATATGTATGTCCGCCGTCCTTTCATTTTCAATCTTCTCCGATATCTTTGGTCAATTTGACAGGAATGTTCAATAGGTGGTACTTTGCAGCGTTTGTTGTGTCTATCGGAAATTCAGCATGGCTGCTAGTAACAATAAACATTCTGATCGACTGAAATTAATGCAAAAATCTTAGAATCTGCTAGACAGAAGTTAAATTGTGATATTGTTGACATATTGATTAGACAGATGTGTACTTATTTTGAATTTTAGTGTTTTCTGCGTGAGTAAGACAACGCTACTTACATATAACAGGTTGAGCAGCATTATTCTAACATGAGTAAGATACCGATACTTACATATAACAGGTATAACAGGGTAAGTAGCAAAATTTATCTATAAGGTATCGTATCCAGGAACTGACAAAATGGATACCTTCTCTCATATTTGGGGAAATGAAATGAATTGGCTGGTACCACCCCCTAGCATGATTATAAAGCATTAATCAAGCATAGATAATATAAAGCAAAGGGAATATTAATTATTCCTGTTTGGAAATTGGCACGTTACTGTGCAATCATACATGTTTTTCATGAATTCATTTAAGGACATACAAAAGGAGCTAACAGTTGCACAAGAAATGAGACTGAAAATCAAGAACTATTGTTTTGCATGTTCTAATTTGTTTGCTGGGGCCATCAGTGCATATCACCACTAAAGTTGCGAGGTCGAATACCGCTCACAGCAAGGTGTACTCGATACAACATTATGTATTAAAGTTTGTTAGTGACTTGCGACAGGTCGGTGGTTTTCTCCGAATCATCCACCGATAAAACTGGCCGTTACGATATAACTGAATTATTTAACACCATAGCCCTACCCCTTAGTTTGCTGTACAATTACATCCGGGTGCATTTTCCGTAACTCAGGTGTGAAGATACCAAAAAGGGTAATCAGAACCCGTAAATGTGGAGACGAATTGACATAAACTTGCACGCTTGTATCCGAATCCACATTTTGTAATGGTTCAATATTCTGTATTATTTATGTTTTGTACAATAAATATTACCCAAACCAACCCGTAAATTGACGTAAGACAGATGAAAGAAGAAAGAAAGGACAAAACGACAAAAAACGGTCCACAAAATACTACACAGAAAACTGAAGATTGAGGATGACGGTGTTAATGAAAATTCATAATTCACTTTTAGTTCAATACGTATTTTAAACTATAAAGTTATTTTTTTCTAATCTGGGGAAGTTGATTAATTATTATCCCTTCATCATATCTCCTGGAAACATGGGTCAGTGCATTTGACTTAATGCCAAGTGAACAATGTTTAAGATATATTTTGGGAAGAACAATTTTCATGTTGGTGAAATAAAAACGTGTATGTATAATGTTCTGTATCAAAACCTTTTCTTTCTTATTTCATTTTCGATGTGTTTTGCGGAGAAATAGCTGTGTTTTGAAATAAGATAAATGAACAAAACTGTTGATTGTTCCAAAATAAATACTTTAAAAATCAGATGACTCCAATTGATTTTTTTAAATTTAACCGAGTTATGCTTAACAGTTACAATAAAAAATGAATAAATGGTCACTCCTATCAAAGACGAAAACATAATCTACATACATGTATTATGCAGCGGCGTTTGCATGGACCAGACAATTGGGGGAAATGGGGGGAGGGGAGAAGGGGTATATAAGTGGTCCGGACAAAATTGGGGTGGTCAAGTATTAGTATTAAATGAGATAATCCAACATTACCGTTGATGCTTATAATTAATCATTTTTTTATGTGTGGTCGCAATTAAATTATTTCATATTATTTCAGCTTTGACGAGTTTAAGGGTGTTATAACCTACTATGGAATAACCGGTGTGTTCAAGATCAGTTTAAGGAAGTAATTTATTATGTCTGGTGCTGGAAAGGCGGGTGGTTTTTGCAGGAAAAACGTTTGTTTTTGCCAACTTGCTGCTCGTGTCGTTGGTTTTGTAGATAACAATCGAAATATTTTAAAAACAATAAATGTTGAATTTTTAATATTGATTTTATTTTTATATTCGTATTAAACAATGTATACTGGTATACATGTTTCTTTAAAAATAAACCACGTTGTAACTGTTTATCAACCTAATTAATATGTTATGGCTATGGTGTTTAATGCCACTGTCAACAATATTTCACTTATGGCGGACAGCTTTATTGGTGAAGGAAACCAGAGTACCTGGAGAAAACCACCGAACTGTCGCAAGTCACTGACAAACTTTATCACATAATGTTTTATCGAGTACACATCGCTTAAGTGGTATTCGAACTCGCAACATCAGTGGTGATAGACCCTGATTGCATAGGTAGTTGTACGACCACGACCACGACGATATGATTTTGAAATATGCAATGTGCATTGTACATGAACAATTAATTAGATTCTCCCAAAACCGGAATTTACATGTCAGTACACAAATACGCATGATAGCATTAAAGAGGCTCAAGTGAGTCGGGAAAGGATCTAAGCATGATCTGTGGGTGGCAATTTATCGGAAGCGTGATACGCGAAAAACAAACCAAAAACCAATATCGAAACATTATTGTTATTGCTACGTGATCGGTAAAAGAACATTATTTTTTGTTCGGGAAGCAGCTAGGATTACAATGTTTTAACGCCACTTTCAGCAATATTTCAGTTATATCGTGACGATCAGTGAAATTGATGGAGGAAACCGACGAAAACAACCGAACTGCACGATGACCCCTTTGTGAAGCAGGAAAACCATACATTTATCATTCTAAAGACAATAGCCTGTTCCATTTTTCAATGCGTAACCACAATGATAAAAATGTTGTGGTGCTTAAGTTTTGACAGGATCGCGTATTTATACATTCTTCTGTTGTCATATCAAGGTTCATTGGTCCAACCGACCAATAAGCATGAGTATGAACATTTAATATTAAACGTGGACAATATTCAGACTGTCACAGCGTGAAAAAAAAAAGAAGATTTATCTCGTTCTGTTTAATATATACTAATAATTGACTTCATTTGTGGGATGTTTTTGTTAATTCTACTTCATATTATATAATCGTTGTCCCATTATTTATATTGTAACAATTCATATTCAACAACCCAATCAAAGCGTTTCAAACGTGTTTTATTTTTATCAAATTCACCGGACCGTGGTCAAATACCAATTACTTCCCCTTTTGTGTAGTTGAGATACGCTCGTAGATCAATACAATACAGGTGACATTTTATTAATACTGTAAAAATTATGTGATACATTTGTAAATATCTGTTTTATCAGTCAATGTATAATACTTTCCCAAAAACATCCGGCCTAAATATCTTGTCAACAAAAATATAAAACATATGGCCAGATAAATAATTTACTAATTATCAAATTCTATAAATACACATTGGGTTAATTTAAAATTCAAAATTATTTAATTAGCAGGACAGTGAAATATCTACTTTCCACTTGATTTGGCACACCAGTTTTATCCGGTTTTGTTTAGGGAGGTCCTACTTCAGAAATCTGCTCACTAATTATTATGTTTTCTTTTCATTGGATAAGTAAATTTCCTTGTTTGGTAATACTTGAAAACTCACTAATCAGTATGTTTTTCTTTTCATTGGATATGTAAATTTCTTCGTTAAAGTTTGTTATATTAGATGTAAGCTATAAGATCTAACAACAGCAAGGAGTTTCGGAAGCTGACGAGAAAAGGTACATATCGAAAACAGCCAAATATATCTATCGACACTCTAAGACCTTGAATCAAAACCTAACAAATGATGGCGAGGGTGAAACTGTACTACCGGAAATAGACGAAAATTTGGTTAACAATCTAAGCATAGAAATAAATGCGCACATTACAAGTGAAGAAATACTACATTGCGCTCCAAATTTGAAAAATGAGAAAGCTTGCGGCGATGATTTTATCAAAAATGAGTATATTAAATCATCAATTGATACCTTTTTACCCGTTTATTTAAAGTTGTTCAATTGTATATATGATTCAGGTATTATCCCCGAGAGTTGGTTAACTGGTAATGTTAAACCCATTTACAAGAACAAAGGAAATCATTTAGATCCGAAAAATTTTCGTCTGATCACGATTTTGAGCTGTTTCGGCAAATTATTTACAGCAGTATTGCTGGCAAGATTAAATGCTTTTTCTGAAAAATGTTCTATCTTGAATGAAAACCAGAATGGTTTCAGGAAGGGTTATTCGACAATTGATAATATTTTTGTTCTATATGCCTTTTTTGAATTGTTAAAATTAAAAAAGAAAAAGTTATTTGTTACATTTGTGGACTTTGAAAAAACCTTTGATAAGGTATGGAGGGATGGTTTATGGTGTAAGTTACTTTTAAATAATATAAATGGGAAGATGTACACAGTTATATATAATATGTATCAGAATATAAAATTTAGAATTGTATATAATAACGCAGTGTCAGATTTTTTCGATTGTAATAATGGTGTGCGGTAAGGAGAACATCTTTACCCTTTCCTTTTTTCGATGTATTTAAATGATTTGGAACAGTTTTTAAACGATAGAAATGTCAAAGGTCTAACATCTATTACAGAGGATTTTGAAAGTGAACTAGATGTATATTTAAAACTTTTTGTACTTTTATATGCCGACGATATTGTTATTATGTCGGAATCAAAGGAAGATATGCAAAACCAGTTAAATATTTTTAATGATTTTTGCAAAATATGGAAACTCAAAGTGAATGCTGAAAAGTCGAAAGTTCTTGTGCTTAGTAATGGTAGATTACCTGAAAATTTAAAATAACAATAGAGACTTGGAAATAGTTCCAAATTTTTCTTATCTTCGTATAACATTTTCTAAGTCTGGATCATTCAACGCAGCAAAAACGATCTTGTAAATAAAGGTACGAAAGCTATGTATGAAGTATTGAAAAAAGGTAGACTTCATAATTTGTCAATACAATGTCAACTGGATATTTTCGATAAAACAGTAAAACCTATACTAATATATGGCTGTGAAACTTGGGGCTTTGGGAAAAACGACATTATTGAGAGAGTTCATCTAAAATTTTGTAAGCTTCTTTTGCATGTAAAAACATCCACACCAAATGTTATGCTCTCTGGGGAATTGGGTCGATATCCAATTGACATTGACATTAAAGTTCGTATGATTACATATTGGTCAAAACTCATTTTAGGAAATCAGTCAAAAATTTCAACATTATCATACAAACTATTGTACATACAAGATTTTCAAAATGACAATTTTACATGTGCTTGGTTAAATAAAATTCGTTGTATTTTGAATGATTGTGGTATGTCATATATTTGGAACATGCAGAATTGTATTTCTGATAAATGGTTGAAATTAGTAGTTAAAACTAATTTAGTGGATCAATTTAAACAAACATGGACTTCAATGATTGAAAATTCACCAAAAGGGGATAATTATAAGTTATTTAAGCATGATTTAAAATTTGAAGATTATTTGGATGTATTAGATGATAAGGAAAAATTCTTACTTGTTATATTTATAAACCATAGGATACCGATAGAAGTTGGGCGTTGGCGTAATATAAAAATGGAAAATCGGATTTGTTACCTGTGCAACGAAAGTAACTTAGGTGATGAATTTCACTATCTATTTGAATGCCCATCTTTGTCAAATGAACGTAAGAAGTATCTTGAACCACACTTCATAAATAGACCAAATATACTCAAGCTTTGTAATCTGATGAATTCAAAATCAGTTAGCGTTTTATGTAATATGTGTAAATATATCAGAATTGTAAATATGAGGGTATGTCCTCCAGGTTGATCCACCTTCTATCTTCCTTTCAATGTAATAATATGTGTTATATTGTTGTTATCGCTGTACCTTTGTAAAATTGGTTATGAGAAGTAAAGATATACCCAATGTGATTATTTGGCTGTTAGTATTATATTGAAAGTTTTGTTGGGACTTGTTTTGGTAAACAATATTTTCATTCGAATTTTCCTTCATTTATCACAGATGATGATCTACATATTAATTGTTTGGAACTTTTAGTTGTAGTTGTTGGTGTAAAAATTTGGGGAAAAAAATTAAAAGGGAAAACACTTTTGATTTTCTGTGATAATGAAACCTCGGTGACTACCAAGGATAGTTTCATGCAGAATTGCTTAAGAGAACTTTGTTTTGTAGAAACTACACATGAATTTAAAATTAGAGCTAAACATATCGCGGGAGAAGAGAACCGTTTAGCAGATTATTTATCTAGGTGGCATATACATAGCCGATTTAGAGATACCTTCTTGTCTTTAGTTGATATAAAGACATACGAGGAGGTGTATGTTCATTCTTCAGATTTTGATTTTTTGAATGATTTTTGGTAATTCTCTTTACAGAATTGGATGTGTTGTAGGCTCAGTGTAAGATGTCGGCAAACATGCTTACGCAGATAGTACTAATACAAATATTTTTACGCAGTGGGAATCCTACTTCATACCGACTACCATAAAAATTATGAGTTTGTACTGTCAATTTTTAAGCAGAAGCTTCAAATCCGTAGACTCAATTCGTAATTATGTAAGTAGTGTTAAATTATTACATTTATTTTTGGATAAGGAATATCCACAGTTTGATTCTTTTCATTTAAAATTAGTTTTAAAGGGTTTATCTAGAACTAAACCACATTGTCCAAAACAAGCTCAGCCGATCACTCCTAAACTTTTATGTGATATGTTTAAAATATTTAATCACAGAAATTCATATGACGCCACATTTTGGTGTTTATTTGTATATGCATTTTTTCTAATGTTAAGAAAATCGAATTTAGTTCCTGATTCTGTTCGTTCATTTAATGGTGTTAAGCAATTATGCAGGAATTTTTTTTTACATTTGATAAAGATATTGGAATATTATTAGTCAAGATCAAATGGTCTAAAACTATAAAGTGTGGAGAAAGAGAATTGGTCATTCCGATCCCAGATTCCCCCTTGTGTCCTGTACAAGCTTATTTGAATATGATATCTTTGGTGGGTGTTTCTCAGGATAGTCCTGCATTTTCGATTGTAAAGGGAAAAAAGACGCAACCAGTGACGTACAGACAGTTCCAATCTGTTCTAAAACAAACTATTACGTTATTAGGAAAACATTCAGATGATTATTACACCCATAGTTTCAGGAGAGGGGGTGCAACTTGGGCTTTTTCTGCTGAGGTACCAACGGAATTGATTCAATCCTATCCAATTTGTTATTTTGTGACAAATAAAATACGTTTAAACTAATTGATTCAATTATATGGTGACTGGAAAAGCGATGCATATAAAAAAATATTTAAAGTTTAATTTAGAAGATACAATTTTTGTTGCCAACAAGATGAAAAGGCATATTGTGAAAATTTTTAATTAATTATAATTTTTCAGGAATACTTTATGAAAAAGGGCCACATTATTGTCAGCATCTATTCTTAAATACGTCAGTGGGATACACGGTTGTGCGATTCAGGCATTTCCAGGTGCCACTATAGGCAAGCTTGATGAGCACGTTTCTTCAGGCAGAGTACATTTAAGTTCAGTACAATTTATTATAATTAATGTTGGTACTAATAATGTGTCTTCTCATCAGTCAGTTAACACTATTTTATCCTATTATGGAGATTTAATTTATAAATTGAAAAGAATGACTAGAGCTAAATTGATTTTTACATCGATCTTACCCAGACTTGTAGATCATAGAGGTTATAAATCTAAAGTTTGTAAAGTAAATGCTGAGCTAAATAAAACTTTGTAAGAGAAAACATTTATTATATCGTAATTTATATCGAAGTTTTCTGATTAACAATTCACCAGATCCGAGTTTATATGCTCCTAGTGATGGTCTTCATTTAAACTTTGTTCAGAAAGAAAATTATTAATATTATTAGGCATTTAAGTATATATTAGATTGTTGTTTTGTGAGTCATGTTGAGTTTTACTGCATAAATCTTTTTTCTCTTTTGAGGAAATAACATCCAGACCACGATGGTGTATTCCGGTCTGCTCAGATTCTATATACATTCTGAGTGGATTGTACTTTCTTTCCATGATCTGCAAGTATTTTGGAAAGAAGGTTGTCCGTGAAGAGAGAAAGAAAGATATATGGCAGGAAGCTCTGCTTGTTTCATAATTTTTTGGCGGCCTGTATAGGCATGGCGGACTTGGTTGCCAAAAAAATGGTTATTTTTATATTATTTATAAAATTTGTGAAAATATTTATATTGCTTTTTATATGTATATGTTTTAGGGAATTTATTATTTCTGGCAATACAAGTTGTTCTCATTTCACCCCTGGATAATTGGGTTAATTTAAAATTTAAAATTTAAAATTATTTAATTAGCAAGACAGAGAAATATCTACTTTCCACTTGATTTGGCACACCAGTTTTATCCGATTTTGCTTAGAGAGGCCCTACTTCAGAAATCTGCTCACTAATTATTATGTTTTCTTTTCATTGGATAAGTAAATTTCCTTGTTTTGGTAATACTTGAAAAAATCGACTCACTAATCAGTATGTTTTTCTTTTCATTGGATATGTAAATTTCTTTGTTAAAGTTTGTTATATTAGATGTGATTATTTGGTTCATAATACCTTTCTCTGACGTCACATTATTGTTCGAACAGTGGATTATTTTTAAGAATCTACAGTTGATTCTTTTGTTCTTGAATATATGAACTTTAACCTTTTATAATTTTAGACTTAAAAACGTGTTTTATTTATTTAGGTACTTTCGTGACTCGAACCACTGTCTGGCTTTTTAAAGCCTACTTTGACTTTCAAAACTTCCATCTTACCACTCGGCTAAGTTCACCACATTGCTAAATTCTATAATTAATATATTTAACTCTTGATAGTAAGCTTTGTTAAAAGAATATCAATAATGTGCTTTAAAAAAAGCAATTGATCAATATATAGAAGGCACGATACAAGTATTTGAGTTCTGACATAATTTATGTTCAAAACTGACGAATATTCTCGCAATACAAAAACAACCAACCGTAACTTAAAAAATCAGGCAGACCACAGGTGAACATTTAGGACACTTGAAATATCTAAATATAAACGATTCTATTCACTTGAAAGACCGTGAAATATCTAAATATAAACGAGGATCGAAAGCACGGATGCCGAAAAAATTTTGTTGTTTATTTTTTGTTAATTGTGGCTTATTTAGCTTTCTGAACAATAAAAAGGTAAAAATATAAAATGAAAACACTGTTGCAGATAGAAATGTATTATGTGAGAGAATACATTCCAACTTGTAGATTCTTAAAAATAATCAACTCGACCCTGACGGGTCTCGTTGATTATTTTTAAGAATCTACAGTTGGAGTTTATTCTCCACTACTTAGTATTACATTGAAAGTTTTGTTGGGACTTGGTTAAAAAACACACACCCTTCCCATCCCTTAATTTATGTTTATATATATGTTTAAATGATTCAACAATAGGCGGACTTTGTTGCCAAAAAAATTGTTATTTTTATATTATTTATAAAATTTGTGAAAATATTGATATTGCTTTGTATATGTATATGTTTTTATGGAATTTATTATTTCTGGCAATACAAGTTATACCTATTTGTTTGTTCTTATTTCACCCCTGGATAATTTAGTACCATAACTGAAATATATTCACATAGACTCTACGTTAGGAAGTATTTTTAGAATTGGTTTTATTTTAGGTTGATTGATTGGTGCTTAACGTCCAGCGAACAATTTTTCAGCTATATTCAGGACGAAAATTGAAACGCCACGGGACTCGAATCAAGGAAAGGTGATGGATAATTTAGCCAGTGCAACAGGTCTACTATGGACCACTCGTGATAGGCATAATGCTCATAATGAGCTGTTACACTGGGTTCTATAACGTGAGAAGAGGGTGGCAATCTCTCAACACGGGATCTCGGTTTAATTTATGTCTGATCCGAAGGACGGGTTGGTTGTTAATTTATACATCCCGCACAACCGATGGACGCCCATTCAAGCCGAAGAAGCTCTCGGTCCCATTTCTATACCCCAACGGGGTTCCCGCGGGGTTGACCCCTTTTAGAGGACTAGTGCCTCTAGGACGGAGAAACCTGGTGCCTATTCTACCCCCGGCACACCCTGTGGGAGGGGGTTGTTTTATTTTAGGTTTCAGTAACATAGTATCTTAATTGCTTACATGAAGAAAGTTTGGTATAATATACCACATACGTTTATGGCATGGAATTACACTCTACATCCCCTTTTTAACGTTCTGTTTACAAATTTCTCTATTATTTCATCTCTTATTTTTCTTATTTTACATGTTCGTCCTCATATCCGGAAAATGTTGCGGGAACGGAATCTTTCATGTGACGAGCCTCTATACTTTTGAATACTAATACTATAGAGGGCCGGCACATATGGGTGGGGTGGGCCCATCGTGGGGAGGGCGAGTATATCAGGCCACCAGCCGAAGACTATGAAAGTAGTAGGTGCTACGACTCCGCAAAGCATGTAGGTTGCAACAAACAATCCCAATTAACCCCCATGTCCTGTTTATATGTATGTATACATTCATGTTGTGACCTGATTATGTCAGGTTATTCAAGATGACCGATATTTACCATTATGCTGATGCTAGTAGATAAGTGATTTATAATCCTGTAAACACAACACACATTTACATAGGATTTAAAAAATGAGTGATTTACAAAATAAAAGAATAACTTTGGAGTTGAACACTGAACAACTTGAAACAGTGAAGTGTTTGTTTTCTCATAATGATTGGGATTTGAAGGTTATGTCAGACATTGTTGTCCCTGAGACAGGCGGGAATACACAAGAGACACAAACCTAAACAGATCCAGGACCTTTAAATGATCAGTAAACTGAGGAGGACAGTGATGATCCTGCTTTTGTTATTGAACAGGACCATTCTTAGGAGGAATGTCAGTATTGCCTCTGTCGTCCTTGCATTACACATGAAAATAATAGACAAATGTGGTGG
>MJUT01007483.1:89185-104019 GCA_002080005.1 Gigantidas platifrons
CTTTTTTTTCGCTATGCTATTGTGTTGTCTGTCTTTCCTTGATTTTTCAGATTCTGATTATTCATTTGGTATCTTGAATCTCTTATTAAAGCTCCCGTGTGTAACAATCGAAACTGTCCATGATTGAAGACTTCATTGCATCAATTCCCATTGAAATAAAGTTTCCCATAATTATTCATATTACCAATTGGTAAACTTGTCTTGGTTTAGTCACAAAATAAGCGGGAAGGGAGGCAATTCGATCTACAATCCATTAGAAAGGTAGAGTTATCTACCATTATCACAATTTTCAGCATAGCAGATTGAGTACCACTTTAACCAAATGAATTCAACAAATACAAATTTTGATGATACCAATGTTAGAATCAGAGAGTGGAAAATAATTGTGTGAAAGATGGAAAAGGAAAGGGGGCCTTGATTGTATGTTCTCTAACATAATATGATTAACTAACATATGGATTGTTATTGGCCTTGTCTGTAAGGAGGATATATTAGAGGTAAGACCGGTGTTTTTAAACAATATGGTCTTTGAAGATAAATGTTACGCTTAGGAACTGAGTTCTAATTTGCATAAACAACATCATGTATGTCCTCTTTTTCACGTTTTGCCAATTGAATATCATAATCCATCTGCAGGATCCATGCAATCAGTGTTTATATGTGAACAACTTGGATGAATATGAGTAGTATTGGTGTACAAAATTATTTCAGCAAGCCCTGGGGCCGTCATGGGTGTAATCGTATGGTAGTTGAATGTATATGTATAACTATCTATGAACTCAGTGCTTATCACCACTAACCGTGTGAGTTCGAATCACGTTCACGGTAAGGTGTATTCAATACAATAGTTTGTGATAATGTTTGTCAATGACTTACGACAGGTCTGTGGTTTTCTCCAGGTAATTCGGTTTCCTCTACCAAGGAAACTGACCGCACGATATAAGTGAAATATTGTTGATAATGTTGTATCGAATACACCTCGCCAGGAACGGGGTACGAACTCAAATTTTTAGTGGTGATAAGCACTGATTACACAGGTAGTTGTACATTAACTACCATAGGACAACGACGACCCTTTAATATATATGAATATTTTAACGTTTCAAGTCCACAGAAAAATGGTAAAGAATTATTTATCATAAACTTTCCACACAAGAAATAGACACTGTGCCTAACCTTATAACATCAATGCAATGACTACAGCTCTGTATATATTGTGAGTGGGTTTAGGATCAGAAGATTCAATATAAAATACACAAAAAATATATTATTGCTAATAGTGTTTATTAGTATGCTTTGATGACGGCTGAACCTTATGTAGTATAATATAGTTCACAATGCTTTGCTATAGCGATTTAAGATAATTGAAAATGAATTTATCTAATATTTCTTTAATTCTGATGTCATCTGTCATCTAATCTACGGGTGTCTATGTTTGCAGGGTTTTGGTGGAGGTGGAGGTGTTGTTGGAGGTGTTGTTGGAGTTGTTGTTGGAGGTGTTGTTGGAGGTATTGTTGTCTCGCTATAGTCTCCTTCTATGATTCCATTGTCTTCACAAATAATTGGATTAACAGCTTCAGGATTATTATTAGGTGAAGATGTGCAACCCGATGGAATATTGCATTCAGCTCCTGTTAGATTTTCTGTAAATTTTTAAGAACCAATGACAGATTAGTGTACACAATATTATATTGTATTGAAATCAAACAATTATCTTCAACTATTTTTGTTTGTTTCTTGTATAAGCCAATTCTAAGTATGTCAGAACAAATATTTTTGTATCATGATTAACTTTGTTTATCAGTACACAGTGATATATAATATATATATAATCTAGAGTATTGCTGTATGAATCATGTTTATACTTTTCCTATTAATTGCAAACTGATCGTACTTTACCACTACACAACAGAATATTCGCATATATTTTATATTATTACTCTTCATGTAAGAATCTTTCATTAGAACTGCAATTCTACTATTCAGACATAAATTTACAAAGAATATAAAGCGCCGTGTAATATGCGTAGGCATATTAAACGCAAATATGCCTTAGGGTGGAGCTTAGAACAATGTTACGTCATTTAAATAGGCGGGGTATAAACGGGATCACATGAGCACATTTAACAGTGTACAATTAACAATGTATAATACGTTTTTCGTTAACGTTGATGCTGTCGTCTGTCAAAACAAAGGCCAGTTCCAGGTTTGGGAATTAAATATTTAACAGTTCATTGTTATTGTTGAAATTAAATATTTCTTGAATATAAATGAAAATTATTTGCCAATCTTTATAATTTACATTTTTACCATGCCCACCCAAACCCAATTGTATTTGCTATCATCAAGTTTTACTCTACCGAATCGGTATTTGAGATAATCTGAATCGCTTGCATTGAACTTTGGAAGGTATATATTAATTTTATTTGATCCCGGTTCGGAAAAGGACGCCATCTTTTAGCGTTTTCTATCAATAAAAGAAATCAATATGGCAGACGTGAAACATTGTATCAATGACCTCACCTGATTGCACCACCGCTACCGATTTTGAAGGATTTCTTCACATCTTTTATTGTTGAAACAAACATTTTACGGAATCATTGACTGAGAAACTACTTCGTCAGGTTGGTTGACAGGGGCGAGTGCAAAATAATCAGAACTCGCCTCACGATGTTCGGTCGCCAGATTGTCGAGTTCTTATAATTACACAAACGTACTCACCGAATTTGTTCTCTTCTCGCTTTTGGCGAGTTGGCGAGCGGTAGTTTCTTTCACTGTTGTTAATACATTTTAGACAAATTTCATTTTTTTTTAAATCACCAAAAACATTCAGAGTAATAATAACAATAATATTGTGTTGTCCATGTTATATGCCGAAATATGTTCCAAGGTTAGAAGGCATAATGCACTCCCCTTATGGGTCGTGCATTATGCCCTCTAACCTTGGGACATATTTGGGCATATAACATGGACACCACAATATTATTGTATAAATATTATTGTAATATAATGTTTAAACGACATACTCATATAACCGTAAATAATTATTTGATGACGTTTTAGAACCGCCAAATGCAAATTCTTGGTTCGGACCTGTGTGATATTATATTGATGCATACTAATTTGGTTTTATCACATATTTATAAGTAATCAAATCAGTTTGTCCCATACGCAAACACCGAAGTGTCACAGTGATATCAGCCCATGGACAGATATCGGGGCAAAACTCTGATAACATGATATCAAACCTCTTTATAAATAGAAGAACATGATATTAAGCCTCTTTATAAATAGAAGAACATGATATCAAGCCTCTGTATCAACAGAACAATATGATATCAAGCCTCTCTATTAATAGAACAATATGATATCAAGCCTCTATATTAATAGAACATGATATCAAGCCTCTTTATAAATAGAACAATGCATGCCTTTATCCATATCAGGACTGTTATCATCCCTCAACCGCTATGAATCATTCATAATTTGATGTGCGTGCGTGCGTGTGTGTGTGTGTGTGTGTGTGTGTGTGTGTGTGTGTGTCTTGATGTGTGTGTGTGTGTGACAAGTTAATTTTATTCTTTTTATTTCAATGTTGGGCCCTTGGGATGATATGGGCGTCTCGGGTTGATATGCCATGTGATATGAAAAATGTCATATAATAATTCATACCTGAATAAGATGGAAGTCAGAATATGACTGATTATAAAAATCATTATTCGCATGGGTTCTATATCTCTATTTGAAAATGTTGAATTTAGAAATTAGAGATATGCTTCCGTTATTTTGTCTTTCAAGATTCAAATAGGCATCACTTCATACTTACAGGCAACAGTATCTACCGCTGAATATATAGTTGAATTGATATATCAAAGTGATAACATATTTCCTTATAATATACGAGCAATATACCCTTGTATAAGCTATATTTCGGTTAAGAACAAAACTTGGTGACAGAAGAGATGACTTCAATTTTCATATTGTGATATTTCTGTTTTTATATAGTAACATTCCAGCAGAACCTGCATACGAAAATATATCTCTCATTTGATGCGATATTCATGAGTTTGTGGATACTATCATGATAAGTTGTTTGATAGAGATTTGCTATTGACACGGAAGCTACTGAACCAATGGTTCCTGAAGTCACCACTTCGACTACTTTACGGTCGCCACCACGACTTTATTAACTGCTACGAGATATCTGTGTCACAAATGACCATGAAAATTTGCTGTTTGCCGTAAACACAATCCTTTCCTTATTCATGACTTGTAATCGAGTTTAGCAGGAATAACACAATGGTGCCATTATAGGAGCGAGCACTGCTTACCTGTCTGGAACACATTCGTTACATACAAAGTATGTTGGTACAAGACTTCGTATCAGGTCGAGGCTGTTTTGTGAACCAGTATAACTGCTAATCGAGATAGCGACGTGTAGTGATGAGGTTAGTTCACGCAATAGGCAAGAACTGATACATATTATTGTACCAACACACTTTGTATGTACATGTAATCAGATTATTTAACATTTCTATATAAAAAAACAAATTTTAAACAGATAACAAGGATCGAATTAAAATTAACAAATGTGGACACTACTCTGAGGGAAATTACATTTTGTGGATGACGTCACGTTATGTGTTGCCGTTCTTTCACCAATAGAACCCGTTACTCTGCGATCACTTTCAGTGTCTCTGTACAATCGTCCGACAACGTTTTTTTTTAATAGAAACGTGGACCTTAAAGTTGCCGAAAATATTGAAACTATGTCCTTGGAAATGAGAATCTCGTGCAACGTCGCGTCATTCTTTTATCACCACTATGTGGTGATACAACATCTTGTATCAGACAGACTACTTTCGTTAATTTCAATCAAAGGAAAACGGCGATAATGCTAGATAAGAAAAATGATCACATACAATGAATAATCTATTAATACTGCGTTAGTGTAGTGCCAATATAATTTAAAAACAAAATACATGATATATGCAGCATTAATATTTAACAATATACACTTACCTGACGCATTTAGTATTATTGCAGTAGGTTTGTTGCAAACAGTGCATTCATTCGTGAAAGAGCCAAAGTACCCCGAATCTGCAATGCAAATACAATATTTAATAACTTATTGATAGTATACCAGTACAATTAATAATAACATTATTTGTTTTTGTCTTTAATAAAAAATTAACATGTACAAGTCTTATCAAAATGAAAGTTTAAACAATACATCGCCAACAATGTCCACAAATCGAAGCATCAATTTTCACCATCACTTACTGAACACAAAAAGACCACGACATGTGACAAATCCAAGTCCTGTATATATACAATTTGTCGATACCTCTTCTGACGGAATATTAGTCTCCGAGGGTATCATCATCTCACTAGACAGTATTTTGGCACTGACCGGATTTATTAGATATACCTAATACTGAGATTTGCAGTTCCTCAATAATTTTATTTTAATGAAACTAAGGTTCTCCTCCCTCATAGGTTATTACATACGATTTCGGCTATCATGTTTAGGCCATTTGGTTTAATTGCTTCCAAAATTGTTGAATTATTTTGCTTTCCAATCTGGTAAGCATGAGCGTACCTGGTGAAAGTTATTCCAGACCCGTGCCGCCGTGCGTGCAAATTTCGATATCTACATTTTTTTTTTTTTTTACCAAGGATAAAATAATCGTTTGTTATTGTTGTAGACTGGATACAAAAATTAGTTATTTGTGATCAATCTTTGAAACCTCTTTTATTCCTACTGATTCATGTTCTTTTTTTTTTTTAAATCAAACTGCTTTCACTTATTTTTGAGGTGTGGTAAATCGCATATTTGAATATGAGAAAATCGGTATTATATCTTATGTTGATGCGGTTCAGTATGTATATACATCTGCCAGTGTTTTGTTAACAGTTTTTGTTTGCTGCACAAAATGTCATGAAGCCGCATGTGATTGTAAGCAATGGATTGAACCCTTTGACCATTTTTTCTTACGTAATGTTTACTTACGGCGGCGTGCTGTAAAACTATCTGCATTATGTTTCTCGATTACAAAACATCGGAAAATCGGTGCATCTGTTCGTCTGGAGTATAAGAAAAAAACGTTAGTGAAAACCGAGGGGGAATCATGAATGGAAAATCAAGAGACACTAGCAACATTGGATATACAAGATACAGGTAGAAGACAAACAAAACAAGAAAACATAACACAACATAAAAAACTAAAATGATGAACAACACGGACACAAAGAAACCGGGGGATGAACAATCATGCACGAGAACAGTTATATTTTGACATTTATCGTTTGTTTATATACATTACTAATGGCATTCTTCTAATTATGTACTTCTTTCCAATACCAACGAGTTTGAAGATACCAAAGGAGTATTCAGAATCTGTATATCCAAGAAGACAGACAACACAATGGCCAAAGGAAAAAGTACACACGACAAACAACGATCTACAAAACATACACATAAAGCTAAAGATCGAGCAACACGAACCCCACTAAAATCCGGCGGTACACTCATGTGCTCCGGAAGGGTGGGCAGTTCATGCCAATAGTGGCACCCATCGTGTTAATCTTGCTACAAACCTGGTGATAAGTCATGAATGAAGAAAGGACCGGGAAGTGTTTACGACAGATGGAACATCTCAGTGGTGACACAGCTATTTCATAACGGTCAACCAAATCAAGAGTGCTTTTTTTTACAAACTAAGATATGTCCCTTCCTAGCACAAGGTATGTTTATCTGCGTTGGCCATTATATTTAACGAAACACAGTTGGACCAGCTTCCTTAATCTGTCCTTCAGCTTAGAGTGAATAATAGTTGTGTAGAGGGTAGAGAAGTCGAATGATGTAATGTTATTGCAGGAGGAAAGGGACCTAGATTGTATATGCTCTAACAAATCTTTAGAGTTCTTCAGAATCCACATCTGATTCACACCACCCCTCGAGTAACTAGTGTCACAGTAACTCTGAAGTTCTGATTTGACTGCTGATATAATACATGTTAATAATTTGGAAAGAGGTTTCATGGAGCATTTGGCAGACCCAGCACTATAGCGCTGTTTGAAAGGATACTTTTGTAATTTAGGAATTCATTAGAGTGATGGTAGATCCAGTTCGTCATCTTTGGATGCAATTCCAATAAAAGTATAAAACAGATCTACGATTGTGGTGGATTTCCTTCTTTATAAGTGTCGTCGGGGTATATGTGTCAAACGATCTTATATTGTGTTAATAATTAATATAATTATTCTGCTTATGTATTTTCCTGACAATATACAAAATATAATCATGTGTACCAAAGCCGACCTTTTCTTAGTTAACACTATATTTATTTCCTTTCAAAACTCAACAAGCGACACCTGGTATATTAATTTATTATGTGAGTTTGTTGGGGGTTTAGGTAATTCTCTTTTTTAACTGTTTCAAACGACAATATATTTTAAACATGACTATGACTCTGAACCATAAGTATATCAGGAATGTATTTACATTTTTCCTTTCATTTTAGCATGTGGAGAGACACTAAAGTGTCATATTTTACCATCATGTGTTGTTAATAAGAATTTGGTTACGTTAAGCAAATTAGTCTGAATATCACATTCAAAAAGGTCGGTTCTATTGTTGTTCTACATCTCTCAATCAAATGATATAGTTTTGAATATATGTAGAGGGTACTGGCCCTTTAAATCAGTATCATGGAATCACAAACATGTTTTTATTCAGTTGACAAGCATTGGGAATATAAGGGTATACTTTAGTACCACTCCCCAATCTTCACACCTTACTGTCCTATCATCTCCTATAAGGTGCCCCCTTCCTCGGTACACTATTACGCCGCTTCATATACATGTATTATTATGAATGACTTTTAAAACGAAACCCATATGCTTAAGCTTACCTGAGTATTAGAAAACGGCCAACGATTTTGAAGCATATCCAAGTCTCAGAACCAAATGCTTCCTTTATAAATAATGTAGTTTCACTGATTTTCCAAGTTTGAAAGTTTAATATAGACACAAGACTCATCTCGAAGGTTCTATTACGCCAGCTACTTGGAAACATGCAATTTTGACCTGAAAACAATGTATGTAATTATAGGCCGTGTTTTTAAAATCTGGCAACCATCAAGTGACTTGTATCATGTCTTAAATAATTAGATACTATTGACGATGAAGTGCTTTATGTATACCTTCGCTAGACAATATTCAACCGTATCAGTTTCAACCAATGACAGAAATGTGCTCCAATGCAACAGAAATGTCAGAAATCTCGGACCATTCTGATGTCCATGGATGCCGATCACGAGGAAAAAGAAAGTCGTGATATTAGATTGGACAATTTAGCATGGAAAGAAATGTTATCCTCAACATTTACAAATTTGTTTCCACTCCATATCCGGAGCAAATTATTTTCCCTCTGTAACCTAAGCAAATGTCAAAATCAATCGTAATTGAAAAAAAAGGGGGAGGGGTGCAAGTCTCGAAAACATTACCATCGGACAGTGCCTGATGTTGTATTTTTAAGAATACTACTCTGTACTTGTCATTAGTTCTACTTCCCTCATCACTTAGTTAAAAATAACCGAGGGCTGCCTGAAGTTCCTAAAATTTAAATTGTTTACGTATATTTACCGTGATCATCTTCAAATGCACGCATTTATATATTATGTTTGTGTGGGGTTTTTTGTTGTTTTTTTTTTTATATATTTGTATGCCTTTGTATTGTAATTGCTTGACCCATATGGATGTAAAATGTAATTTGAATAAATTAATTAATAAATCTATAAAATTACCTGGAATATAATAATAAAACAAAGGCTGGTACTAGGTATAACCCTATTCTCTTCGCGTGTAGAAGTAAAAACATATTGTCATTTTGTTCAATCGAACACATATAAAGCGTGTCCGGAAAAGGATTACTCTCAATGAACAAAGACTTATTGACGTTGTAATAATCCTCTAAAATTGTATGTCCGCACAAAAATATTGAAACGTTTGTTCGAAATCTAAGATGGAAACGAACATTTTGCAAAGTACAAACTTATTGAAGTATTTTTTTTAAATATTTTGTTTATTACTCATTTCATAAACAGATCATTGCAAGAAAAAAAACCCTGTCAACAATTTTACGAAAATAAAAAATGTTTCAAGTAACAAACAACTGATATTAATCGATCTTGGCAAAATTTCCTTTTGACCCCCCTTTTTTCAATGTATGTCTATGCTTATTCTATTAACAGAGGGGGGTTCAAAATGAAGTATTTCCTCTATCTTTTCGATGGGATTAAAACAGGGTACATAAGTTATAATGAAAACAAAAACAGAATTAATGTGTTGTCCTAGACCTTCAAGCCATGGGTCAATTAGTTCATACGCGTGAGTGAAAAAATATCTTGGTCCATATATTAAAAATATATCCTTTCAAATTAAAAGAAGGGGACTAAAGCTTACAAAAAAGATTTAATACTGATAATCTGTAAAAGCGCGAGAGATCATAATTTATTATGTCTTGTCATATATACCTCGTTCTTTCTTCAGTTTTGGACAGGTATTCTAGGTTTTTTGGGGGGCTGGAGAATCGTCATTCACTACAACGGGAATATCAGGAATAGCATCATCCTTCAATGCCGCTCTTGCTCCAGGATATCCAAGCTCGGCAAGCTTAGCATACCTTACTTTTAGGTGTAGTAGTTAATTTTGTTTAACTCATATTGATTTTGAAATAAAAACTTATTAAACAGACAGTGACTTACTTGATAATTAATTTAGTTGTTTATTCCAGAAAGACGTTTCACAATTTCAGAACTTTATTTCTGTTGTAGACAATTTGTTTTTCTCTTAGGTTTATGTTTGTTTCAGTTAGCCATCATCGACACTTCACAAAGGTTAGTAAACATATTTTACTAGGCATGTTTTGAATTAAATTTAGGTTACTTGTCTATTTCGTACCAAATGGATCCTATTGATGATCACATATCCGAACAGTATGGTTCGCAGAGGAAACGTCGCTGACACAGGAAACATAGAGAGCAACCTTACTGGGATGACAATGTATCAGCTGATCCTGATTACTCATATACTTAACCACCTGCTCCGGCTCATACTGATCACGACTATGAACCTATCATCTGTTTTCGTTGTGGTTAGTCAGGACACATAGCGAGTTATGCTGGATCACACCAGACAAGCCTACAATTTCCAACAAATCAATGCTGAAGATAGAACATACGCCTACCAACAACAGTCAACTAGAGAAACTACTGGACTGTTGGGAAGTCCTAACGAAGTAACTATAAAGGTCAACATAATTACTGCTTCAGCCCTGTTAGATACTGGTTCTACAGTTAGCACTGTATGCGAATCGTTCTATCTACAGTACCTTGCTAACCAACCAATCCAGACACTCAACCGTATACTACACATCGAGTGTGCTGACGGAGAAGAAATGCCAAACCTAGGTTACATTAAAGTCAACTTAGAGTTACCAGGAACTTCAACATCAGATAGATCTCAACATTGTCTACTTTTAGTTGTACCAGACAGCACGTACAACAGCAGCGTACCTTTGCTGATTGGCACCAACGTACTAATGGTAGCAATGGATGATGTAAAGCAACGCTTTGGGATAAAATTCCTACAGGAAGCAGAGTTATTTACGCCATGGTATCTGACATTCCGTTGTCCACTACTAAGGGAGAAAGAACTTTACAAGAGATCCTATAAACTGGCCGTCATTAAGTGTGCAGAGAAGAGGAGCATACGGATACCATCAAACAGGGATGTTACGATACAAGGATACACTGCTCGGGAATTGCCATACCAACCTGTTTGTTGTATGATGCCACCTACGGACAAAGCAGCGATCCCTGATGACATAGACATTGCCCCATCCCTGTTGTCCTACCAGTATCGATGCAACCAACTAGTTCCAGTCCACATAAGCAATGTCACTACCAGAACCATCACCGTTTCACCAAACGCCATCTTGTGTGAACTTCAACCAGTTTCTGTAGCTGATATTGACATACCTGAAGATACCAGCTCTGACGTTCTGCACGACGTCACATTACCAACTGACCTCAGTGACAAACAACTGGAACAAGGAAAAATACTACTTCACCAGTTCCGAGACGTGTTCAGCACATCATACACGGATATAGGACATACAACAGCAGTTCGTCATCACATTGAATTTGCTGAGAACACACCATTCAAGCAACGGCATCGACGTATTCCACCAGCGATGTTCGACGAAGTTAGGGACCACTTACGACAGCTACTTGCAGCAGGAATAATCCTTCGTTCCCACTCACCTTGGTCGTCGAACGTCGTTTTATGTCGGAAGAAAGATGGCAAGTTGAGAATGTGTATTAACTATCGGCAGCTGAACACAAATAACATAAAAGGTTCCTACGCCATACCAAGGAGTGAAGAAATACTTGATGCACTTGGTATTAAATATGATATACAGTATTAGATATGAAATCCGGTTATCATCAAATAGAAGTAGACAAATCGCACAAGCAGAGGACATCCTTTACAGTAGGACCTCTAGGATTCTACGAATTCACCCGCCTACCCTTTGGTCTTGTAAATAGCCCAGCCACATTCCAGAGGTTCATGGAAGAGGTACTTGGAGACTTACACCTATACATTTGCTTCATTTACCTAGACGATCTGATTATCTTCTCCAAAACCTACGAAGAAAACCTTGATAGAATACAAAGAGTTTTACAGCGACTACGTGAAAGCGACTTGAAACTCTCATCAAAGAAATGCACGTTCTTCCAGGAAAAGAAAGTGTACTACATCGGCAACAAATAGTCTCGAAAGATGGCATTGAACCTGATCCAGATAAAATCGAAAAAGTCAGTAATTGGCCACGTCCTAGTACACCAGAAGAAGTTCAACAATTTCTTGGATTCATTGGTTACCACCGAAAGTTTGTTAAGGAATTCTGGAAGATAGCTAGGCCACTGACAGACTTGATGCCAGTACCAAAGAAGAAAACGAGATGTAAAGCCAAGTCACCCACTACAACTTCATGGATCTGGGGTCAACAACAGGAAAACGCATTCCAACAGCTAAAGGGACAACTACAGAAGCCACTAATACTTGGATTTCCACAGTACAACAAGCCATTTGAACTCCATACTGATGCATCCATTCTCGGACTTGGACTTGGAGCTGTACTGTATCAAGAACAAGCTAACCAGAAGCGGGTGATAGCATATGCCAGCAGAGGACTTAGTAAATCAGAGAAGAACTACCCAGTACACAAACTAGAATTCCTTGCTTTGAAATGGGCTATCACTGAAAAGTATCATGACTATCTCTACGGAAACACATTCACTGTACTAACTGACAACAACCCGTTGACATATGTGCTTACATCAGACAAACTAGATGCCACTGGTCATCGTTGGATTGCCGCCCTGGCATCATACAACTTCAGTATCAAGTACAGGCCAGGAAGTAGTAACGCTGACGCTGATGACCTCTCCAAATTACCAGGACTACTTGGAAAGAACAACACTTCCAATATCAGCACAGAATCCGTAAACGCCATCTGCAACATACAACATGTTCAGCCCTATGTACAGTGTTTGTCGTTGTCTGTCACTACATCTGATGAACCACCTTTTCCAACAGACACCTGATAGATGTCAATACTGAACAGAAGAGGGACAATTGTATGAAGGAATGGCCATATTGGGTAGAGGAACATCGAAAGCCAACAAAAGAACAACTTGACAGAAATCCACTCAACACATGGTTCATCAACAACTTCGAGAAGTTCAAACTGATTGATGGAGTACTATATAGAGTGATCAACACCAACGGCGAATTAGTTAGACAACTTGTCCTTCCAGAGACCTGTATTGCTACAGTCATGACTTCACCTCATGATGATATGGGACATAAGGGTCGCGACAAGACACTTTCACTCGTCAAAGATCACTTTGTATGGTATGGTATGACTAGAGATGTCAAAACATGGATTACCAACTGCACCAAATGCATACGTAGAAAGAAACCAACCAACGAGAGAGCAGCACTTATCAACATCGAGTCATCTCAACTATTGGAATTGGTATGCATGGATTGTCTATCTCTTGAGAGATCCAAAGGCGGATATGAGAACATCCTTGTCATAACCGACCATTTCACACGGTATTCCATAGCTATTCCAACAAGAAATCAGACTGCAAAGACCACTGCCGAAGCCTTCTTCAATAACTTCGTCGTACATTATGATTTGCCAAAAAAAATCCATTCCGACCAAGGGGCCAACTTTGAATCGACGATCATCAAAGACCTATGTAACATAACCGGAATGAAGAAGTCGAGAATCACACCTAACCATCCTATGGGGAACGGCATGACAAAACGTTTCAACCGAACGCTACTCAACATACTTGGTACCTTAGACTCAAATCAAAAGAAGGACTGGAAGTCGCATGTTGCTGGATTCGTGCATGCGTATAACTGTACTCGACAAACGACGACTAGATTTTCCCCGTACATCCTGATGTTTGGTAGAACACCTAGATTATCGGTTGACATCGCCTTTGGTTTAGAAGTTGAGGGAAAGAAAGAACCATCTACAAAGTACGTTGAAACCATGACAGAGGGATTAAAGAAAGCATATGAACTTGTATCCAGATCAGCTAGAACAGCAGAAGAACGCCAGAAATCTGGATACGACAAGAAAGTACGAGGAGCCATTCTTCAACCTGACGACAGAGTACTAGTTAAGATAGTTGCCTTCGACGGGAAACATAAGATCGCAGACAAGTGGGAAGAGAAACCGTACATGATTGTAAGCCAACCTAACAGAGACATCCCAGTGTACGTTGTTCAACGAGAGAATGGAGAAGGACGGAAGAAAACATTGCACAGAAACCTCCTTCTGCCAATAGGATTCCTGCCAAAAGATGATAATTCGGAGAAACCGAATGAGATAAATCCTGCACCCAAACTGCAACGACTTAGAAAGCCAAGGAAGAAACCGACGAAGCCCGACGACAACGAAGATACAGTTGAATTGGAATCGGATGAGGAGTCGGAGTAGGAGTATTATATGATCTATAGACCTGATGAAGATCCACAAAACACCACCAACAGTGATGCACATCATGTGGATAGAGACCAGGCAAGAACTATCAACTTAACTGATGACGGTCATGTTGAAGTTTTTTTTTTAACAACATCATAATTTTATTTACTCTGAATTCTTGCTTGTTACAAATTTAATCAAGAGTCCAAGCTTCTCTTGATGTACCCTGTTACACTCCACTGATTATCCAGGGAATTAATCAGCTGATACAAATTTAAATACATTTTAAGAATAGAAATAATAATATCTAAGAACTGTTTATTTTCTTTTTCATAGCATACAAAAAACTATTATTTATACTATGATTTTTTATCTTATCAATTCTTTTATTTAATTCACATATAAAAATTTTATAAACATTTACATTTTTTGTTTTCTGTTCAGATAAATAATATGATTTATATATTGAAAAACCAAGAATTGTAATGAAATAATTAACACCATAATAATTATTATCAGATATCTTATAACCAAATATAAAATGTTTTAACTTTAATGTAAATTCTAAATTGTTACTTTTAAAAAGATTATATATTTTCTCCCAAAACGTTTTCAAAAAAGAACATGCAATAAAGTAATGAAGATAGTCTTCTTCATTTCCACAAAAGTTACATCGATTATTATTCACAATTTTCCATTGAAATAATATTTTTTTTGTAGGAATGATGTATTGTATTAACTTCCATCTAAATATTTT
>MJUT01007483.1:108918-123360 GCA_002080005.1 Gigantidas platifrons
GTTGTCAATATGTTCACCGCAAATATTGCAAGGCTAAAAGTGTAAAAATGAGTAAGACATTTACATCAATTAAAGTAATCAGACTTTGTTTCGGTACAGGTTGTCGTTGGGGAAATACCTACACTTCCTGTGTAGGATGTTCCCTTGTTACTTGTTGTGCGGTAACTACAGCCATGAGAATGCAACTCGGAGAAGAGGTGACTTTATTACAAGATGGTAGCACAGAAACAAGGGATGCTAAATTAAAACACATATTGTTTGCACATGTAAATTATCACTTTTTATATAGTGATGACGATATGTCTCGTTTTTCTACAGATACGGAGCGAAATCCCTCACATTTATTAACAAAATAAATCAAAAATAAATCAAAGATTAACGAGATGGGGACTAATATTGCAAGCATACAATCTTATTATTAAACATACTAACGGCAAATATAATTTCATAGCTTATGATGTGTGTAGAATTGGAAACCAATTTGTACAGAGATAAATTTTCTTCCAAAGGTTGTCAATATGCTACCACAAATATTACAAAGTTTACTTACACAAGTAAGCAAGACATTTACACTTATTAAACAAATTTAACACTTGAGTGTGTCTTTTGTCATGTGCAATAAATGTGATGTATTATTAGTTAATGGATGTTATTATTTGTTGACAAAGATAAAGAGAAGATTGCATCATCAGTTCTAAAGGGGTGCTAACAATAGACAAAATCAGTTTTTTTTAAATATAGAGCCGTGCTGGTCTTGTTCATATGTTGGTTGTATTTGCAACTACAGATCCTGGATCGTTTAACTTAACAGATATTTCGTATCGTTTGCGTTTTTCGTTCGTTTCGTTTGCGTGTATCGTTCGTTCGTTTTTCGTTTTCCGTTCGTTTGCGTTTCGTGCGTGTTATTTATTCTCTCGTTTCGTGTATCGTTCGCCAGTTTAATTAGACTAATACACGAAACGAACGAAACACGAAACGAACCCACGCTACGATTTCCAGTTTAAAATAATTACTACAATTTTAATCTTACTATTATTAAAAAAAAATTAATTAAAGTGTAAAACAAAATTTTGCATATACAAACATGTATTTCCTTTATTTACACGTACCAGTAATTTTGTACAATAAGGGAAAAACATATTTAATAAATGCATTTTTTTTTCTATAATTGACTCTAGGACAAATAAACAAGAAATCATCAACATGTATGTACACAAACGCCTCTGGCAGTTTCACCTGGGAAATACATGCACTGCAGGTGTGAAATGTCAACTCTTACATTTGTAATGTCATTCTAATTAACAATTATATGACCTTTTGAAGCCACACGCCTCTCGGACAGCTTAACCGAGAAAATAACTGATACACCTAAGTCTGGTTGGAGTTGTCAATTCAGAATCCGAATAATTATAAATATGAATTCTGTATAATGATATAATTAAATAAATATAAATTTTTGTTTAATTATATAAATAGAAAGTCATATTTGGAAATATGAGATTTAAAATTTAATCATCAATATAATTATTAAACACATTGGTAATATAAACTATTTAATATAAATTGTATTATCCTATTACTTTACCGACTAATATATCATTTATATAAATAACTTGCTTATAAAATATTAGATTACAGAAGTTAATCACATCAATTTGCACAAAAGTCATTCAAATAATAACACGATACTATTCGTGTATCGTGCGTTCGTTTCGTGTATCGTTCGTTTGTTTCGTATATCGTGCGTTCGCTTCGTGCATCGTGCGTTCGTTTCGTGTATCGTGCGCTTGCTTCGTGTATCGTGCGTTCGTTTCGTATATCGGGCGTTTGTTCGTGTCGTTCGTGTGAAGCGTTCGTTCGTTTTCCGTTCGTTTCGTTTGCGTTTTCGTTCGTTTGCGTTTCGTGCATAGTGTAAGCTTATACGATCCAAGGTCTGTACTTGTACACTCAGTGCCTATCACCACTAAAGTTGTGATTTCGAACCCGGTTCATAGCGAGGTGTAGACGATACAACATTATGTGATAAAGTTTCTCAGTGACTTTTTCACCGAATATTCCAGTTCCTCCACCTATAAAACTGACCGCCACGTTACGACTGAAATATTGTTGAAAGTGGCATTAAACACCATAAGCATAACAACACACATGAACAAATAGACAGAGGTCATACGTGGACGTTCTGGATGGTTCGACATACTTATGTAACGGCGAACAAATTAGAGAGTAGTAAATCAGAAATTTGAGATTTATTGCAGAACTGGAATTTATAGAATTGTATTTGGATATATTTACCTGAGTGAAGTCACGTGGTTTCGACTATGAGCAATTCCAACACACATTAAGGAAACTTTGTGGACTAGAACTAAAGAATATTATAATTCAATAGGAATATAATTTCATGGATATGCCAGATATTCGTGTTGACGATGTGTGTTGCATTATGAACGAAAAAGACACACTGAAAAAAGATATCTATCAATCTGATTATTTTCTTAATCAAGTGTCTAGGGTGAGTTAATCAGATTAGCTTCTGATACAGCTGGCAATCAGTCTGATGTGGCTGGTTATCAAATCTAAGGTCAAGTGCAGCGGTATCTAACATCAACGCATGCGTGCGATTCTCTGTGTTCGGTAATTTTGTTATTACTCTTATTTTACCCGCCACAAACCACGTTTGCAGCCAAAGCAGGGGATTGGCCAAAGAAAAAAAGCTTTCAAAGAATTTGTGTCGTTATTTCTTGGTAAGTTTGTCTACAATATGTTTTTTCATCGAAGTACATATGTTTATTGATATAGGAATGTCGATTGTACACGAAATTGCAGCATGTTTATGCAGGTCAAACTTCGTCTTCCCAAATGCACACTGAAATAACTTCAAAGTGACGATATTTCAGCTAAAATGTGGTTTTAAAGATTGTGCGTAAAGCAGGGACGTATATAGCTACACACGTCCCTGGCGTAAACTGTACAAGAAAAAGGGGGGTTCCAGAGTAAAATAAAAACGATTTCAGTCTTATTTTCGGAAATTTTCACGTCAATTTTACATATTTTCCGGGAAAAGGGGGTTCCAACCCACGGTCTATGATAAATGTACATGTGTGATCATTATTGACGTAAAATTGTTTGTAAATTTCGTTTTTTTTAAATACGGAATCTGTGCAGATCGGACTCTGATCCTATCCATGAAATGTTTTACCCATCTTGGTCATTACTGTGTTTACAGCTATGAACATACTATAATAATACCAATCGCGTATGCGACAATGAAAATCAAAGGAAAAATACACACACAAAACAGAAAACAAACTGAAACTGAGGGAAATACAGAAAAACAACTAGGCAGACATGACTTTAACAACTTTCTTATTTCAGTTTGTGCTACGATCATCGGAAAACACAATAAGACAACAAGGGAAGAATATCAGAGAAAGCGAAAACAATTTCAAAAAGAAAAACGAAAACTTTCACAAGAGTCTAAAACGTGCAACTCGTATTCACAAACTGAACACGAAGTTCAACACAATCTTAATGATGTCTCTAGTCACCAAACACACATTGAAAATTAAATGTTTCAGTCAGATCAGAAATCATCCTTTATCAATGATTTAAGTTCACAGAATAATGAGTCGGTTGAATCTCCATTTCATGTTTCAACTTCATCTTCAAAAGTTTCAAAGAGAACGTCATTTTTTTCCAGACGTACAGATCACAAATCGTTTTCTTGGGAGAGCGACAGATCCGTTATTGGTTAAATGGGAGGAGTACAAAATGATACAGAAAAGAATTCATCAGATTAAGATCAGGCGATTTTAGAGTGCGGAAACTGTTGACATTTGAATGAACATTCATGTACAGTAACTTTATGAAAGTTGACAATTTAAAAAAAAAATGTAGAAAAACAGTTTAACAATATTATTATTCTGTTTGTTTCGAGTCTCTATTTTAATGGCTTGTTTATTTAAAAGATTTTTTTTTGGAAGAGGGTACATGTGTATTACATTATATTTTTAAAATTTTCTCTTTGTAGTACTTTAAAAAAAAATGTGAAGTCAAAAGTAAATTTGTTATGATCTCGGTATTTGTTCTAATGAATGAGTGAATATATTGGTGTCTTGGAGCAAAGTGAGTGATAACATTTTTATCTCTAGATCTACATGTACACAAATTATTAAATTATCATACAAAAATAGATTCATTTTATACAATTATTAATTTTTCAGTTCACTTATTTTTAAAAAGCTTATTAGTTTTTTCCTAGTGTCAGGGTGTTATATCTTGATTGCGACTGATCTTGGTATTTGTTTACAGAATGAGTGTTTATCTTGGTGTCTGTAAACAAAGTGAGTGATTTCGCTTTCACTACTATAACCAACATCACACATTTTCATAACGTTCACTGTTGTTTTTCATACACAAATTTTGCTTTAACTGAATAAAATTTTAGTATGTTCTCATGCATAAAATGTCATTTTCGTTCACGGAGATTTCGATAGCTCCTTTATCATTATAGGTTTATACACGGTCATGAAAATGGTTTCACCCTTTCATGTGGCGTTAATGGTTGTCAAAGTAAATATAAACTTGTTCCTTCTCTTGAAAAACACATAAAAAGAAAACATCCTATTTTCCATTCTCAGCATTTATCATATTCAAGACAAGCACAAAAAGATTCGAGTATATTAAGTTGCCTTCAAGTGTTCAATGATGAGTCAATAGAAGATCCATATGCTACAAATCAGTGTCAAGAAATATTTTAAAATGTTCAAAATGCACAAAATTCAGTAGAATTTTGTAAGCAGCTGGCACTGTTTCTGTTGAAACTTAGAGAACAGTGTAAACTGCCAGCTAATTCTGTGTCATTAGTAGTAGATGAAATAAGTAATTTGATATGTTTACACCAAGCAGAAGTTTCACTTAATGTCAAAAATGTTTTAAAAGAACAAGATGTTGAGGGAGAATTGTAATATCTTGAGAGATATAAAAATCTCCATTGTTTAAAATTAATTGTGAATATACATTTCATTTCAGCTTATCAATGAATTATTACGTCTAGGACCCAAATTAAAAGACAGGGATATAATGAACACATTGGACACCAATTTGAAAAAGTATGCAGGGGCAGTGGAATCGCTGACAAAAAAAACCCAGAAAAACAGCAAAGTTTGCCAATGAGTCAAGCCTAAGAATAAACGATTTCAGAAGTGAAAGCGAAAGAACTGTAAGTGTTTAACAATTTTCTTTAGTTATCCCTTTAATATTAATATTCATTTTTGCACATTTTATATGATGTTTTACACAATTAGCCTGTTTTAAATTATATTATTAATATTCTGAATACAGATCAAACATTTTTTTAAGCATCTTGTAATACCCAAGTTATGATGTTACTGCCACTTAAATCCAGAAAATATTTATCTTTTGTACTTATATAATTTTTATAACTGGATTTTAACTTTCTTTGTTACAAAAATATGTTCTTTTTGATTTATTTTAACTATTATGCAAAACGTAAAAACACAGCTTAAGTTGACATATAATGAAAATGTCTTTTTTTCAATGCGTGTTTTATTTTTAATTCTGACTCATGATAAAATTACGATTGAAAGTGCAAAAAGAAAAAAGAAAAAAAAATCACAAGGTACATGTATACCTACATGTTAAATACCAAGAACATTCATATTTTGCAGATGTTGAAAGTTGCTGTACAGTTCTGGGCCTGCCATGCCTGTTTAAGGAAGATATAAAGCATATGCTAATGACAGATGTGGAATACCAAACTTTTGAAGAGGTAATGAAAATTCTAAATGGTAGAAAGTAAACCAAATATCACAAAATACTGGATAGAATCGAAGTATAACAAGTCAAGAATAAGTGAAGTATTTAGGCATTGTAATCTTGACTGTCTGTTCAAAATTTATGCAGGAACAATGTTTTATTTTTTAATATCTCTTTTTTTGCCATCATGACCAATATCAGTTTATAGAATAAGAAATAATTAGGAGATAACTGTATTCTGTTTGAATATTTGTTGATGTCAGTTCGGGAATATAATATTGAGCTGCAAATTGATTTTTCTGGTGACGTATCGGCATAGCCAAGAAACAGTTATTTTAATGCAGTGGATAAGATAATGCTTCCATTTTGATTTTCACACTACTGCACACGTCCTTTTGTATTGCGCACAACGATCTGACAAGTAAAACATGTATGTTTACCCCCTGAAAATAGATTGTCGGTCAGTCTGATTTGTCGGCCTTTTCCGGATTTCATCTCGTGACCACTACCAATCTGGTTCCATCAAGTAAAATGTCCAAAAATCAATATGGATGACAAAAATTATGAGGTCTCAACAGAAGACCATGAAATATATTCATAAATTACACATAAAATAAGCATACAACATGCATTAAGAAACACATAAACAAAAGTGAAGGCAACATATGTTTTATGCTATGGAAAAGTTAAATGGGGAAACATAAATTCTGTAAATCAAATTAACCAGGATTTTGTGTCATGGATTTATACACCATATCCCTTCTTTCTTACGATTATATAATTGATCATTGATCAGTTAGTGTCAACTGAGAGTAACCGATGATCGGTTCCAAAATTCAACTGATTGAACAACACTAATTGCATTAGGGTACATTTAATAGACATCTGTTTGATTAATGTGTGTTTTGGGGACATCATAATGATTCTAAGCAAACAATTACAAGATCTCCTCAGAAAAGAAATTATAATGTACACTTCTGTCTTGTTTATATGTTTCATGTAATATAACGATTTTTTTTCCTTTTCAGCCTGCAAGAGTTGCAATTTGTTATGAAAAAGACATCCTGGGAATTGGAAAAGATGAATTCAAATTTGCAGTTGAGGGTGTCATAGTTTTTAAATGCAGTAACTTTTTGAAAGCTATTGTTGGAATGATGATGGCGATCTATACATTTAGCTTGGTATATCCAAAAGAACTTCATAAAACATTATTATTATTGCAGAAAGTATTTTGTGCTTGGACGATGAATGCAGTTCAGATAAAAATATCTTAAATGTAATGTCCTTGATCAATCAGTCAATGTGATTCAGTTCTTGTCATTTACTTCAGTTGCTAACAATTGTTAAAATGTGTTTCCACTTAATAAAGACGTTCTTTATGTAACAAGTTTTTATTTCTGCATGCATTAAGGCAACACATTTATCATAGAGGAATAATTTGACAGCTATATGATGGAAAGAAAAATGGATTTCAACTGTAAAAGTCAGTAGTTGGACTTGTTCACTGAGCTTCAGCTATTGGCGAGATGGTACATGTACTCGGGATGTCTGTTTGTTGTCACTTTCTGGTGTCTTCAATTCCTCTTGCACTGTTAAATTGATGTCAATGAAACTTTCAGGACTTCTTTATGGCCTAATGAACAGAAGACGTGCACGTCATATTGAGCTTTGACTCATTCTGCTTCTTGTTTCGAGACACAATGTCAGCTTGACACGTTCAGGTAAAGAAACTAAATGTTTCACACCGAAAAATAAGGTTAGAGTGTTTTTTTTTCCAGAAAATTCATACAAACACTTGAAAAAAGGTACTTGCTGCTCTCAATAGTAACATTTACATGGATAAAAATACCATCATGATCAAACCTTTAATCAAATAAACAAAAATCAATCAATTTGATTATTTGTAGAATCATATTGAAAAAAGGTACTTGCTGCTTTCTCAATAGTAACATCTACATGGATAAAAATACCATCATGATCAAACCTTTAATCAAATAAAAAAAAATCAATCAATTTGATTATTTGTAGAATCATATTGATTGATTTCTTTAATCAAATGAGATTTGACCACTCATCTGTTTGATGGTGTGGTTACTCACTTTCGATTCTTTGATTAATCAAATTGATCACTATTTTCAATCATTTTGAATATAATGTTTAGTCATTTTTATTAAATGCTTAATCAATTTGATGAAAATCCTTAATCAAATTGATTAATTGGGTTATCGTCTGGTGGACAATCAGATTGATTACCTTTTTCAATCAAATTTATGACTTATTTTTTTCAGTGCACCATCACTTACAGTGAGAAGATATTTTATCAAAAGAACAATTAGGTACACACACGTTAAAGGACTGGGGACTATAAGGGCCCTATATGACCACATATTTAATGAATTTTAGAAATTACTTGATCAATATTTGATGTGTTTTATTTTATAGACGACATCATACTTTTAATGTTAAAACTTGTTTCCAACAAAATCGGTACGTTTTTCACACCATTGTGACGTCATGAACGTGAATTGTCTACTGTATTTCGTGGAATTTTGCCGATATTTCGACGGTTTTTGAAGAAATTAAGCACCCCCGTAGTCGTGCACCAAAAAAATAGTCTAACAGATTATTAAACTAAAAAACGCAAATACTGTTAAAGTATTTTTTGGTGCACGACTGCGGAAGTGTTAAATTTCTTAAAAAACCACAGGAAAATGTTCAAATATTAAAAGCGCTTAGATGACGTTTAGACGTTTGTGAAGCACGATATTTCCTATATTTACCGTAAAAAGCGATGGTATGTTGGCACGTAACAAATTAACAGGTAATATATAAAAAAAAAAAAATAAACGCAACTTCATCCAAATTGTGTTTTTTCACATATGTCCCCAATTAGTGATTAGATATTTTCCGGGATATGGTATAACTATTATTACCGGGATACTGAGATAGTTTTAATACCTATTGCTGCTACTTCTTAAATGAAGTAAAATAGCTTGATCTTAAAGGAGTAATATATATTTTGAGCACAATCCAATATATCCTTAAATAGTGATCCAGGAATTTGATCTCGCTTAGATATGGCGTTAGCTTATCATCCCGCTCATAGAAGGAACGATCTTAAAAACTGATTATTTTTTCAGGGGAAAATATGTTAATCAATTTATTTTGTCTAAAATGTATCAATTAAATAGAAACTAGAATTGTACAACCACAAACACGTCTTGTTACGTTCGAATACATAAACCTAAATACAAAAATCTGGATTAACTGATCAAAAGAAAACAAGAAATATTCGATTCCTGAAGACGACGGAATATTAGTTAAAATACTTACAAATTACTTATACTTTACAAGCATAATATCGCTGAGTTTGGTAACATTTTTGAAAGATTTTTTTTTCGCCGCGTTGAAAGTTAATATTAACCTTCAAAACATGAGTATAAAACATTAGTATAAAACATAAGTATAAAACATGAGTATAAAACATGAGTATAAAACATGAGTATAAAGCATGAGTATAAAACATGAGGATAAAACGTGTATTTTCGTTATTTTTGTGTGCAGTTTGTCACCCAGCATCATTAATTATGCATGTCCCAATTTCCGAACTACATGCGCAATGGCACTGATGCTGACACTTCAGCATGACTTTGCACTAAGAACGCTTCCTTCAATTCAATCCAACAGTCATGTTGGTTGCCTATAATTCGGCGAAACTTATTGCCTGTTTCTTTTTCTAGCTGAATCAGGTAAAATTATCGTACGACTGCGTGCAGGTTTTCCATCGACAGACATTTTGGTCATACAGGCAGGGATTTATGTTCGAGGTAGTATTCATGAAAATAAAAGAGAATGGATGAACTTTATACTTTAAAACTAGATAATTAGTGTTAATTTATGTTTGAATGTACTCCTTGCAAAACATATCTGGACAACAAAATCACCAAAATCAACGACATTATACCTTTAAAACTTGTATGGACTATACCTGTATAGATCGTAGATGCACAAACTGGAACAAATGTTCTTTTAAGATTTAGAAGTTCCAATTATCTCTGTAGTCTTTTCTGGTTTTTATGATTTTCATATTGATACATTCAGTTAGAGTAGATCCAGCTGTTATCAGATATTGGGGTTGTCGTGTTATTCGAACCATAGCATGATTTCAATTGGTGTACTTTCTGGTGACCACGTAAGATAATCGCCCAGAAAAAATCAGTTGCATCAATTTACCACATACGTTTATCCATCTTATTCAAGATTTTGTGTTGTGTATGTAATGTTTTATGCATATAAATCAAAAGTATGTTTTACAAATCCATATGTACCGTTGACTTGATGTATAACTGGTGTAGTATATAAGAGTAGATAGGCTGTCGTGGTAGTTAGAATTCTAACTACCTATCCAATAAGTGCCTATCACCACTAACGTTGTGAGTTCGAATCCTGCTTCGGCGATGTGTACTCGATACAGCATTATGTGATAAAGTTTTTCAGTGACTTTCGGCAGGTCGTTGGATTTCTCCGAGAACTCCGGTATCCTCCACCAATAAAACTGACCACCACGATATAACGTGGGATGTAAATGACACACTCCTTACACGTAAAAGACAACTTACAGCAGATTCTGATAGCAACAGTTTATTAGGAGTGTTGTTTTGGCCTGTCACAAGGCAAAATAATATCTAACATCTCCTCTTTTTCTAGTGACAATCTCAAGAATCATACATAGACCAATGGCAGCGGCACACATTTTACCTACATGATTTATCATATTATAGTTATAAACTTGTTGTCATCGTCAATATATATGAAATACTTGATAGTAAAACAATTATCTATCACCAACCAATTTTCATGGGATTTCTTATTCCAAGGATTGTTATCATTTCATTAACTAAACAACAAAAACAACAACAAAGAAATCACCAAATATCTCACAGCTTCCTAGCACAATCGCTACACAATAAACAATTTGCCTCACACCATTTCCCAAAATATTTTCATATTATAAAAATGATATATTGAACTTATCTCAACCTGCACATTGACAATATTGTTTTATTGATTTGTGATGGCTGTCCGTAAAGACGTATTGGATTGTTTGGCGTTAAGAATTAAGTACGGTTAAAAAAGTGCTTAAGCAAATTTGAAAATGACAACTATTGTCCAATTAAATATATTTATTAGTTCTTTCTATTAGATTGATACCAATTTGTCTCTGATAGTTCTGTCTTACAAGTCCGTACATGTGATATTGTAGGTTATTACTTTAATACCAAATATTGCATGATAAATACCAATTTAGATACAATGTGTAATACGTCACCAGTTTTCGACGGTCAATGTTAATAAGCTTCTGAATTGATATGACCTCAATATTTACATTATCAATGTCATATAGCAGAAGATGAAACCAAAATTGGTATGCACGAGATTAAATAATTAAAGTTTTCTTTTAACGGGACGAAAAAATGAATTACGTAAAAAGACATTTTCAACATGAAATAATAGATGTGGTACGTAGTTCTTATATTTAAAGATGACATTTTTAGATAAGATTTGTTTGTGATCTTTCTAAGCAATGTCAGCATCGTTATATAATTTCTAACAAATAAAACGATCAAAATAATGAGAGATTTTATAACGTGAAACAAACCATCGAAACAGGCGCCCTTCGAAAATGGTTGACGTTGCGATATTACTATTCTTTCATTTTAATTTCATTTCTATTTATCAGGTTAGTTTTACCATTCCATATAAAACTCCACATTATATCATTTATTTCTTTTACATATTTATCAGGAATTCCCCTCATTTCAATTTCACATCCACATAGAGAGTGTAATACATTTTTAATTATAAGAGTTTTACCCTCATAAGTCTAATTTCGACTTTTCCAAACATGTATACAACTTTTCATTTTTTCTATTATTGATTTCCATATATTATCATCTTGAATTTCATATCCATGATGCATACCCAATCTTTTAACATTTCCTGTTACCCATTTAATTTTTGTAAAAGTTGGTCTCCTATTTATAGCAGAGCCAATATATACATCTTTGGTTTTATGAAATTTTATTTTTGACCCAGAAGCCTTTTCATAGGTTGATAAAACATCAAATGATTTTGCTTTAGCGAATCTTCATCTTTATTTATTATTTGAGTGTCATCAGTAAACATGCACAACTTAGTTTCTAATGAATCTATATCTCCTTCTCCGGGTAGTTTTACACCTTTTATATCGCTAATCCCCCTTAAAGCACACGCCATTGGTTCTATTTGCAGGATGTCGATAAGAGGAGCTATTGGAAACCCCTGTCTACAAGTGCGAGATATTGGGAAATATTTTGAGAGAAACCCATTTGTTTTGATACATGTTTTTGCTCCATTAAGCAACATTTTAACCCACCCCCTAAAGTTTCCCCCAAAATTAAATTCCTTTAAAACATAGTCCACCCATCCCCATTCAAGCCTATCAAATGCCTTTTGTTGATCTAAAAATACTAGAATAGCTTCCTCGTTTTCCTGATCTATGTAATCTATAATATCCTGTACTAAACGTTTGCCTCGCTGGTATTTCTACCTTTAACAAAACCCTTTTGATCAGAATGAATTAAATTCGGTACGACAGTTGTTAACCGTTCGGTTAAAATCTTTACAATTAGCTTATAATTGGTATTGAGTAATGTTAACGGCCTCCAATTACAAATGTTTTCTTCTCTTCCCACTTTTGAATAACAAGGTTAATACTCCCCTATTCTGAGACTTGCTCAGTTGCTTTACTTTGAAGATCTCACATACGAGTAATATAAATTCTTCTTTAATTGTTTCCGAAAAAAAGTTGATAAAATTCTGATATAATGCGATCGTCGCCAGGAGATTTATTTGATTTCAACGCTTTCAAGCCTGTAACGATTTCATTAGAATCTACATCCAATTATGTAATGATGTGTGTGGTATTCAAGTTGTAAATTACTCGATGGATTGCACCTGTTAACTGGATTGTATAATATTAAACCCCAATGGGTAACTGTATCGATGACTACAGGGCAGCCACCGGACTATTTCATATACGCATAACGGGAAACGTAGACCTTTTAAGTTTAATTTTCCTGTATATACTTATCAAGAAATACTACTTACTAATTTGCGATGTACATTTCTCGTCGTCTCGCTCTCTCTACTTCAAAGCCTAAATCCTAATATAGACATTGTTTTTCTGTTGTTTGTATTACAATATATCCTAATAATTGGTAACGTTGAAGTTAATCCAGGTCCAGAATTAGATAATCATTCAAGTGTTATTGATAAGTCCATTTCAATATGTAACATAAATATTCGCAGTGCGCGGAATAAATTAGATTTTCTTAATAATTTCACTGACGAATTTGATATTATTGCTGTAACAGAAACACATTTACATCCAAACATCAGTAATAATGATACTGAGATCGATTCCTTTTCAAAAAATATAATCTGTAAAGATCGCAACAATGCAGGCGGGGGTCTTCTTATTTACTCCAAAGATTATATTTCAGTTATCCGTAAGCACAAACTCAAAAATCACATTGATGAATCCATCTGGGTAGAAATACAAGATAAAGGTACAATATTTTTATTATGTAGTACATATAGACCTGATTGGACAGACGCCGACTACTGGACATGACTTAATCATGCTATAGGGATGGGTTATCAGATTAATCAAAACATAATACTAACAGGTGACCTGAATTCAGATTTATTTTCTTCTCGTAATAATAAATTGATTGACACCATAAATTTGTTTAATTTGACGAATGTTATTGAAAAGCTCGCGAGAATTACGGAACACAGCAGTACATTACTTGAACCTATTATAATAAGCGATTCTATGCATTATTCTTATCCTGATGTTTTGAAAGTCCCGTCTGATATTAGTGATCATGATGCATCAATAATTTTTATAGACTGTCCTAAGTTTCAAACCAGATCTTTTCAAAGAGAAGTATGGTTATATGAACGAACTGACCATGGAAATCTTTCAAGCAAACTCGATACCGTCGATTGGAATGCATTACTTTCTTACTTGGAGGATGTTGATGAAATGTGTAATACCTTCACAGACACATTCCTCGGAGTCGCAAGGGAGTGCATTCCAACCAAAATGGTCAATGTACGTAATAGCGATAGACCATGGTTTAATAGTGAACTCAGAATAGAAATTAGAAAACGAGACCGTATTCGTAGGACAGCAAAAAAATATAACAAACAATCAGATATCGGCAAATACAAGAAACAGAGAAACAAAGTTAAAAGTTAAAGAACATTTCGAACAAAATTTAGACACTTTATTCTTAGAAAATATATCAAATATAAAACTTACTGGAAAATAATGAAGATGCTAATTATATCTGATAAAGGATGTAGTAATATACTCCCTCTCCAAAATATAATTCAGGATGAAGGACTAGAGGGGGTAGTTTACGAAGACGACGACAAGTGTGAATTACTAAATAAATATTTTAGTTTTATATCTTCTTTAGAAGATGCCAATATTCCTCTTCCAGATATTGAACATAGGACCAATAATTTTCTGCGAGACATAGTCATTACAACAGATGAGATTGTTGATATTATTAAAATTTTAAGTCCTAATAAAGCGTCGGGACCTGATATAAT
>MJUT01007483.1:135382-158721 GCA_002080005.1 Gigantidas platifrons
TATCTTATTAATAAATAGTATACTTTTCTTTTTATGTAATTATTTCATAATTTATTCCAATCTATATGAAAAATGTTTTATTCTAATTTATGATTTATTTTATTAATAATCCTTATTGCACTCAAATAATGTTTGGCCCTTTCTGAAATATTTTGACAAAAACTAAAGGTAAAATACGGGTCCCTCTAAAACAAGAAACGAAACAGAAACGAAACGCAACGAAACGAAACAGAACCTGGCGAAACGAAACGAAACCTGGCGAAACGAAACGGAACTTGGCGAAACGAAACGAGACGAAACGAAACGAAAGGAAACCTGGCGAAACGAAACGAAACGAAACGAAATGGAAATCGAATCGAAATAAAATTGAAACGAAAAAACCCGAGAGAGAAAAAATCAACCAAATTCATTCCTATTTATATATACTTCATGTGCATATATTAAACACGTTTGAAATAAACCCAATGAAACGAGCAGAACTAGAAGTACGTTACTTATCACGAACAGATAGTGCTAAATTGTGTTATGAGAGATGAAAAGGTCCGAAATATGTAATAAACACCGTTGCTACACTTCTAAAAACTTGTGTCAAGACAAATCCAGAAAAAAAAATGAAATCGAATAAAAAAACAAATTCAAAGTACTCCGTAAAGTGTGATTTTAGAGAGAGTTACACAAATTCCATTGGCATGTTCTCAAAAGTTCTTGTCAAGCGGAATTTAACGAAATAAAACTCGCTGAAATCAGACAAAAATGAAGAAAAAAATCGGCTGCACCAAGTGCCTAATACGCCCCACATAATACGCCCATTCATACAATAGCTCTGCAAAGTTTAAAGCGAATTGGTCAAGAACCCGCAAAGTTTGAAGTGAATTGGCCAAGGGGTTCTGAAGCAAGTTAGAGAGAGACATGTCAAACGAACGGATGGACGGACGGAAAGACGGATATGGTTTACCATAATACATCCGTCGTAAGACGGGTGTATAAAAATAAGAACTTGGTAAAATTCCAGTCGTGGTTTTGTTTTGGTACCTAATTGCCCAGAAACTGTAAGAAAACTTTCGGAGAATCTTGATTATATTGCCATTTTGCACCTCTTATTCCATTTTCTTTCAGATTTTTTTTTTTGGGGGGGAGGGTATAATTTCTACTTTAATAGATGCTCGTCATACCCGTCACGGGCAATGTGATCATGTTATGTTTTGACATGTCCGTTGATTTTTCATCACACTGTTGTTTCTTTACATTCCCTATTTCTATGCAATCTTTCTAATATCAACAAGCGGGAATCAATTGAACCACAAAACGGCAAGAAAATCGTAATTAAAATTACCTTTTTTTTCGCTTTGAAGCAGTTTTGTTTTCACTTTGGCCTAAAAAAAATATCTGCAATAATTCTCAAATTATGTGTTATAAAAAAGACTGTTTAATATGACTGCCGAGAGAATGTCCCTTCACGCGTACATTTCTTTTCAATTTCATGAAAAAAACATGCAACATATCAATATATTTATACGACAAGTGAATCATGTGCCTCGCGCAGAGTAGATCATGCAAACCCTTCCGATGCACCTGGTGATACTCCCGGTTTTTGTGTGAGGGTTCAGATTGCTAATGCTTTTATCTTTTTATGGCGTTCGTTTTCAAATCTGTTTATTTGTTTTGTCCTTGTTGTGTCAGCAATGTAATATGGGTGAGGTGGAAGAAGAAAGTCATTTTCTATCATTTTGTAATCAACACACGGAGGGAGGACAGACAAAATCTAAATAAACTCATAATTCAAAGTTGTCCTAACCTTTTAAACGTGAATTCACAAAAACAATTTATTTGGTTAATGACTTGTAAAAAACACAACTGTATAGAAAATAAGAAGTCAGTTTATCCAGGGAAATTATAAATGATGCATGTCAGTATTTCATTTTATTGTTAACTTTACATTGCTTGCAGTTCTGGATCTGACACGGGGAAACACCATCCCCTGGTGTCTTTCCAAGTATTGCAACCAGTGGCAATACACCCACACTAATCATGATCGTTATAATATGTCTTCGCCTTTTGTGGGCCCTTGATTGGAACAATAAAGTTATGTTATGTTATCGTCTCTATTTGTGTAGTCTCTGTATCACCATTTTGTTTTGGACCTAGGATTATCTGGATTATCCCTTTGGCTTGTTGCTTTGATATGAAGAACTCCCCTGTCCACAGTTCACCGAACCGTTAATACTAGTGACAGGCATCAACGGAGCTTTGCCAAATTTTAAACTATGGGAATGTATTATATATGTTTCGGTTTTGTTTCTCCGCTTTGTTTCGGTTCGTTTCGATTTCCATTTCGTTTCGTTTCGATTCGTTTCGTTCGCCCGGTTCCGTTTCGTTTCGTTTCGTTTCGCCCGGTTTCGTTTAGTTTCGCCAGGTTTCGTTTCGTTTCGTTGCGTTTCGTTTCTGTTTCGTTTCTTGTTTTAGAGGGACCCGTAAAATACAGGCAATAATGAGAAACTAATTGCAAAAACGACAAATTAACGATAACAACATCTACTGTTATTTGTAAGTGGAAATACATGTAATAGGTATATCTAAAAGGTGGGGATAGATAGAAGACACAAAGACAAAAAAAAACACAGAACAAAAACATAACAGCCATTCAGAACCCACAGGAACCAGACTTTTGAGAGCATAAGAATCAACAAGCCTATATCTATATTGTCAACGCGTTTTGATATATAATACCTACATATTGTCACATTAACTTTTACTCCCCCCCTTTTTTCCCCTTTTTTCAACAAAGAACAAAACAAGCATGTTAATATACTAAACTTTGTGTGCTTATCTAGTTGTAGATCACGAACATACGGTTTCCTTAACATTTTATAATTAATCATAGGTATTTCATGTCTGAGCATTCATTTTTTATATCAACTTAAGAGTAGGCGATTTGGGAATCATTTTGTATTAATTGACCATCAGTCATTTTATAAAACGTACTTGAGGATTGCATTGTGAGAAATATAAAACACGAGTTACTAGAAGGATGAATTCATCAACATTTGTTATAGAAACCTAATATTGTTTTAATGTTATGACGATAACATGTACAAGTTTTCACTTTTGATGATTCACAATAAAAACGTATAATTTAAGAATCAATTCTGAAATGTACAAAACTCTATTGTATTATACAGTGTCTGCGGTTGAAAACTTGCACCATCATTGGACACAGAAGAGGTCATACAGTTTATAATGAGCTACAGTGTGTTAGAAAAAGTCGTTGATGACCAGTTGCTAGTCAATATTTTCTTACGCTATCCATTATATAGACCATGTTAGAAACTGCTGTATGGTGTCTTTTACGTACAGTTTTCCAAACACATCCATTGTATGATTTAATAGACCTTTTGTACATTCCCGATCTGATTCTAATATTAGCAGTTTTTATTTCTTTTTCATAAGTGTTATTTCCCCCTACAACGGACAAGGTGGTACCCGGTCTAGTAAGAATAATGGAAAGGAGAACGAATTTTAGTATATTTTCTCCTAATTAGTGGATATTTGAACAATGTAATAATCAGAGGATAATTTTATAGCAAATAGATCATTCCCAAGTTGATGCAACATTAACAGTTTGAAACAAATTATGGGGGAAATATATGTTAATTTTATAAAACTTCACATGAAAGGTGACTATTGTGCACGCCTTACAGGAAAGTAAATCCTGTAAAACGTATAATTTTAGAATCAAGGTCGGAAATGTGCAAATAGTTTATTTTCAATAAGATTGTTATGAATCTATGCAATATGTGTTGTAAATATGTTCAATATAAGTTTACTTTGATGTTTCTTCCATTAAGAATTCACAGGTAGGCAAGACATTTACACCTATTAAAGAAATTTAACACTTGAGTATGTCCTTTGTCATGTATGTGCAATAAATGTGATGTATTATTAGTTAATGGAGGATAGTATTTGTTGACAAAGATAAAGAAAATAGAAAAAAATAAGGTTTTTAAATATGGAGTCGTCCTGGTCTTGATCGTATAGTGGTTGTATTTACAGCTACCTGTGCAATCAGTGCCTATCACCACTAAAGTTGTGATTTCGAACCCGGTTCATAGCGAGGCGTAGACGATACAACATTATGTGATAAAGTTTCTCAGTGACTTTTTCACCGAATATTCCTGTTTCCTCCACCTATAAAACTGACCGCCACGTTAAGACTAAAATATTGTTGAAAGTGGCGTTAGACACCATAAGCATAACAACACACATGCACAAATAGACAGAGGTCATACCTGCACGTTCTGGATTTTTCGACATACCTATCTAAGGGGAAACAAATTAGAGAGTAGTAAATAAGAAATTTGGGATTTATTGCACAACTGGAACTTATAGAATTGTATTTGGATATATTTACCTCAGTGAAGTCACGTGGCTTTGACTATAAGCAATTCCAACACACAATAAGGACACTTTGTGGATTGAAGCTAAAAGATATTATAATTCAATAGGAATAGAATTTTATAGATTTGCCAGAGATTCGTGTTGACGATGTTTGTTGCATTATCAACGAATAATACTCAACTTTTTTTTTTCAATACACCATCACTTACAGTGAGAATATATTTTATCAAAAGAACAATTAGATACATACACGTTAAATTGAAGATCATTAAGATGAAAAACAAAAAAAATACCACACTGTTCGAACATTTCCAAAGTCTATAGAAGAATTGTACAAAGAGGCAAACTCTATACCATTAATGCACATATACATTTCCGTTCACTTCAATTAAAAATGGAGGCGCAATACTAGTTCTATGGGCCGAAACATTCCCTTTTAATGAGAAAAATGTGGTCAAGCAAGTGTTTTCCACATGTGAATAAAATACGTACCCTCACATATAACCCGGTGAACAGTGTTCTTACAAAGAACGATATAGTATTGAATGTTATACATAATACATTTAATCTTCGTGACACAGACGAACGGGAATATATGGTTGTTTGTATCTTAACATGTTATCGTTATAATTATGGTGTTTAACGCCGCGTTCGCCAATAGTTTAGCTATACCGTGGAGGTCAGGTTAATTGCTAGAGGAAACCGTAGTATCCGGAGGAAACTACTGACATACGCATTTCACTCAGAAGCTTTATTACATGATGTTGTAACGAGCAAACGAGTACATCTCGCCATGAGCGTGATTCGAACTCACAAATTTAGCGTTTATATGCACTTATTGCATAGGTAGTTCTAAATCCAACTACCATACGATCACGACAACATTTCTGAACATTCTTTTTCTATATCAAATCCAGAGCAGGAGATTTAGGCATCAATTTGTACTAAATGACAGTTAGTAATTTTATAAAAAGCATTTGAGATATATAAAACACGTGTTTTTTTAAGGATAAATTCAGCAACATTTGAGATAAAATCCATTGTAAGAAAGGGCTACGTATTTGCTCATGATATACAATAAAAACGTATAATTTGAGTATCAGAGTTGGAATGTGCAAACTAATCTATTGTACTATATAGTGCATGTGATTAGAGACTTGCACTATCCTTGCACGTAACAAACATCATTCAGCAGTGTCTAATGAGCAATAGTCATTTAGACGTTGTCGTTGTTGACCAGTTGCTAACGCTATAAATTACATAGAGGTCTCTCTTAGGAACTATCTTTTTCGTGCGGATTTCCATACACATGCCTTGTCACGTATAATAGACCATTTTTTACATTTTTAATGCGAGTTATTTCCCTTAAGCGACGGGCAAAATGAAAGCCAGTCTAGCAAGAGTAATGGAAAGTACAATGAATTTGAGAATATGTTCTCATAATTTTTGGGATATTTGAATCAAGGATAATTTAATAGCAAATATTGAAAATTCAGATGTTATTACTACTACATTAATGCTTAAACAGATCATGGGAGACATATATGTTAAAAACGATTGTAAAACTATATTTTTTTATTTTCATTATTTTCTATGTTATTATTATTTTATTTTTATTTTTGTGGGGGGAGATGGATTACCGGTATGCTATATTATCATTATAAATGAATTAGTTACTTGATATATTGGCTGACTCAAAAAAAAAAATACTGTCACTCAATTTCAATTAATACATGCATATACTCTGTACACTATTCGTGCATTTACAAAAAGGACCAGTATTTAATACAAATATAAACAAATAATAAAATATAAAGTTTACCTGAAATATTCCCATCACGTTAACTAATAGAGACTTTCATCAGAAAAATAAAATGTCGGCAGATACAATCTTTCCCAGGAAGTTATTATATTGCAAAGTCAAATATTGATACAAAATGATCTCATCTCAATTAATTATTTCCTCCAAAAGAAAGAAAGAAGTTGTGAGAAAAAAAAACGAGACACCGGGATGAGTTACATTGAGAGAAACAAAAAGGGCGTTCTAATTAGGTATTGCAATATTTGATAAGAGTGAGATATTAAAATCTTTGTCTGTATATAAGTCATCACAACAATCTTAATTTGTTTTGATAATAATGTACGGACCTATGAACTAATGAATCACAACGTGCCAACATTAAATGCATAATTTTACATAAATGATAAAGATATAAAAAGGGCAATGCCATATTATCTTATAAGATATGATTTGAAATAACTATTCTGATATGCTCATGAAATGTTAGCGAGATTTACAACTAGCAGACAATTGTTTTTGCATGTTTGTTTATTTGTTTGTTGGTGCTTAACGCCTCTTTCAACAATATTGAAATTACATTGTGGCGGTCATATCACTGATTAGTGTGCGGACGATGCATTAGGGGAATCATAGTCCACCAGCAGAAGTATCGACCCAGTGATAGCTATCGAATGTATTGCACATGGCGTGTGAATAACCTTCATTGGTTACGCTCATAGTGTAAAGTGTGGAAGGCTTAATCATGAACGTTCTTTAGGAGCAAGTAAAAAACATCGGCTGCTGTCACTTATTCGAACTCACAACGTTAGTGGTGATAGGCACTGATTGCATTAGTAATTGTAAATCCAACAATCTAACGATCAGCACTAGTTTTAATATATTACATTATTTCTGAACAGTAAATTGACTTTGTCAGTGTCGAAGGACTTGGCTACTAATAGTACACTAACTGTGATAGTAATAGACACGTAAATATTTCTTTCATTGTGATTGCTTCCGTCATCTAATCTATGGGTGCCTATGTTTGCAGCGTTTTGGTGGTAGCGGAGGTGGAGGTGTTGTGGCATCATTACAGTCTCCTTCTATGTTCCCATTATCATTACAAATAATTGGATCATGTGTATTAGGATCAGGTGTGCAACCCACTGGAACATTGCATTCAGATCCTGTTTGATTTTCTGTAAATTGTTTAGAACCAATGACAGATTAGTATACAATATATTATATAATATTATGATCAAACAATCATCGTCAGCAATCAAGCATATTTTCTCGTTCTTTTTTGTGTGTTTTATTTTGTTTTTTTAAGTATGTCAGAACAAACACTTTTTATCATGATTAACATTGTTTATCAGTATCCTTTGATATACAATGTATCTATAATCTAGATTATTGTTGTGTGAATCATTTTCCTATCAATACACACAAATAAATACAGACAAATCGTAATTTGCCGTTACAAAACCGTAATTTCGCATATATGTAATAATATTATTGTAATATAGTGTTTAAACGACATACTCGTATAATCGTAAATAATTACATTGATACCGTTTTAGAACCACAAAAGGCACATTCTGGATTCGGTTCGGTGTGGTAATATATTGATAAAAAAACATTTGGGTATATTGTCTTGAATAAAATGGAAGTCAGAATACGACTGATTTGTCATATTAGGAAATGATTAAAAAATCAGGATTCACATTGGTTCTCTTTCTCTTTTCGAAAATGTTGAAATTAGAAATCAACGATATACTTCTGTTATTTTGTCTTTCAAGAATAAATTATATATCATGATATCTATATGATATCTACCGAATTATTTCATACTGACGGCCAACATTATCTTCCGCTGAAAATATATTTAGATTTATATACCAAAGTGATAACATATTTCCTTATAATTTACGAGAAATATACCCTTGTATAAACTATATTTCAGTAAAGAACAAACAAGGAAGCTACTGAACCAAGAGTTCCTAGTGGTTTTGCTGAAGTCATCACTTTTAATGACTTACGGTCGCCACCATGACTTGTTTAACCGATACGGGATATCTGTGTCACAAATGACCACGGCTATCTTCCGTTAGCCATTATCACAATCCAATTCTTTCCTATTGCTTATAACCGGGTTCAACAAGAATAATACAACACTGACATTATAGGAGCGAAAACTGCTTACCTTTATGGAACACAATTGTCTTAGGGGTGCTAATTCTGTAGTTTTTTGTCTATTTTTTGTAGATCATTGTTTGTCCATGTGTACTTTTTTTCTTTTGGCCTTTGAATTGTCATAGCAGTAATGTTATATCATATCGGTTGTCATTTAAATGGGTACAACTGGTATTATATGAATGTACCGCTATAAATATACACTATACTAGTATATAAAATCAAGATCTGTAGTGACCTACTAAGGTCCCCCATTAACAGAACCGACATCAATTTAATGACCACCTAGACAGAAGAACCAATCTATAATGCGTTGATAAGACTTTGCAATGCTATTGTTACTTGCTATCTTAATCTTAAAATAATAATAAACAAAGGTTTATATTAAACCAGAAATGATATTGATAAAAGTATTCACTAAGTATTTCGTACATGTTTTCCTATAACCTTTAAACATCGATGGGATGTACAAAGTTAAGAATTTTGTATTTTTAATAACGGTGGCTATTATTAATAAAGCTAAGGTTATCCTCCCTCGGGCATAGGTGATCGTAGCCAATGTTGACTACCTGTTTATGCCCATTGGTTTTATTGCTACCAATAGTTTTAATTATTTGGCTTTCCAATTTTTTGATTTTGAGCGCACTAAATTTGATATATACAGTTTTATTGCATGAAACTCGATCAATTGATAATATCCCAATAGAATAAAACAATATAAGAAGTAAGTAATTTCCATTTTCTGCAAAACTCGACAAATGTGTAATAAAACTGAGAGACAATTATCGGAAACAATTTAGAATTGGACCATTAAAGAGGATTGTTCATGAAAATTCTAGTTAATTTTGGTCCTGTAGTCTCTGTGGAGAAGATTAAAATGTAAAAATCTAACGACGAAATTAATAAAACATTCATCGCCACAAATAAAATGAAAGACCAAAACACCATCAGAACAGTCCAATAGTACAATTATAAAATCAGCGACAAAGCGTAATATCCCAAACACATATACACCATCTCTCAATCTCGCGGCTTGCTTTCTTGAATTTCAAAGGAAAAAGTTACATAATGTTGGATAAGTAAAAGTATCCTATCCAGTGAATAATGTAATAGTACTGCATTAGATTGTTGCCAAAATGATCAAAAAAGAAATGCATGTATATGCAGCATTTACATTCTACACTTTACGCTTACCTGACATTATCCATATACTTGAAGTTCCTCTGCAAGCACTGCATCCATCCGTAAATGCTGATTCAAGAATTCCCTGGCCTACAATGCAAATAAAATAGTTAATAACTTATTAAAATTATAACAGTAAAATTATTAATATAAATGTTTTTTGTCTTAAGTAAGAAAATAGATTTGTACATTTCTTATCAAAAAGAAAGTTTAAACAATTGATGGCGAGCAATTCGACCAATATCAACAAAGCGAATAATCACCTCTCACCCACACTGAGCACAAAAAAAGACCACGACATGTGACGTTGAAAATCCTTATATATACAATACATATGGTTACTTAGAAATACATTTAATGTTTTCAATGTCATGAATTATTTGCTAACACAACTGCAGTGATTGTCAAACAAATAACGTTCCTTTATGTTTGGTGTAATTTCACCATTCTAATTTACAACCCTTCCGGAAAGGACATGCGTTTGTTGTTCGGGAAGAATACATTTCAACCAAGCTCCCCATTACCGAAGATTAGTTGCTGTGCGCATGCGTGATAATCATTTTATCAAAACATTTCTGTATATTACGTTTCAGTTATTGAATTATTTACAAATTATTTCAATTTTTTTCCTTACACAATTTTTGGTAAAACTATGTACATTAAAATCAATGGTTTTCCAATAATAGAGACATACAGAAAAGTCGGTGTTAACTGTTCTCTAAATATGTTTGGTGGTTGATTGTGCTTTGTGCACTGCATGTTGTGGATGCATATTACATTGGATAACAGTATTCTAATCACGTGATTCGTCTATTTTTATTATTGTATGTAACGTCATTGTTATTTATCATCATAAATCGTATAATTTCATGGTCCTCAATGTATGGAATTAATGTATTTCATAGATCCCAGACTACCATGTCTAACTTTGAAGAAAACAAACGTACCAGACAAAATTGTGTGTGATTTCTAAGCTAACTGTGGATAGGATATAGCATATCATAGGTGAATTAACGATGGAAAAACATGTGTGTGATGTCTAAGCTTACTGTGGATAGGATATAAAATGTCAGGAGTTTAATAATGGACAAAATTGTGAGTGATTCTTAAGTTACTGTGGATAGGTTATACAATGCCATAGGAGTTTAACAGTGGACAAAATTGTGTGTGATTCTTAAGTTATTGTGGATATGATATACAATGTCATATGAGTTTAACAGTGGACAAAATTGTGTGCGATTCTTAAGTTAGTGTGGATAGGATGTACAATGTCATAGAGTTTAACAGTGGACATAATTGTGTGTGATTCTTAAGTGACTGTGCATAGGATATACAATGTCATAGGAGTTTAATTTTAACTGTGTACAAACTTATGTGTGCTTCCCACAATTACTACGGATAAATGGAAGAAAATGAATCTAAAAGGGGCCAAATTTCATCATTTTGTATATTTGGAAGACATAATTAACTCTTGAAATAGTAAAACATGACAAATGTCCAAAACGAAAATGGGTTTCAACATATTACTGAGTGCAACACATGTATGTCCAGCAATGCACTGTGCCAAGCAAAATGTTGTGTCCGCGCTTGCCTTTAGTATACACAAGTTCAACTTTCCGTTGTCGACATGCTGCGGTCGTGTTATGCTTAGTCTTGAGTAGCCCTTGTTTTCAATATATCCTAGAGTATCCATTATTCGTACACATAATAATGTTCATGTAAAAAAATCATTTCAGAATATTCGCCTTTTAATCCATAAATAATATGGGATTCTATTGTATCTTCTGACATATATGTACGTGTTTGTTTACATGTGACCCCATTTTTAAGACAGGTGACGTCATACTTTATTTTCGTACACGTACCAAAATTGAGCTAAGACTATTGAAATAATAGTTTTTAGACCATGTATATGTTGAGATCGTTTCCAATAAATCTGGTAATCATTTAAAACGTTTTTATTTATGTTAATTTGTTTTACAGATTGTTTTTGTCATCATGAACATGTATCCCATATCAGTACAAATATTGACATGATATGTTGAACATTTAATGGTTTTTTGTTGTTTTTGTCATTAATTTTTTCGGTTTAATTTTGATTTTTTTTGTTTCGTTAACATTATTGTTTTGTGACACAAACTGTCATGGAGCCCTGTGTGATTGTACAGCAATGGATTGTACCCTTTGGCCATTTATCTTAAGTAATATTTACTTACTTTGGAATGCTGTAAAACTATCTGCATTATTTATCCCGATTGCAAAACATCCTAACAAAACTGTATTTGCTCGTCTGGAGTAAATAAAAAAAGTTTGACAAAACAGTTGGAATCAATCATGAATCATGAATCGAAAGTCAAGAGACAGTAGCAACATTGGATACACAAGACACAAGAAGAAGGCAAACAAAACAAGAAAACATAGCACACGGACTCGAAGAAACAGGGGATGAACAATCATGCAAGAGAAAGGTTATATTTTGACATTTATTGTTTGTTTATATACTAATTGCGTCCTTCTGATTCTGTACTTCTTTCTAATAAAGAAGAGTTTGAAGATACCAAAGGGTAAATCAGAATCCGTATATCGAAGAAGAACAGACACCACAATGGCCAACAGAAATGACAAATACAAAATGACAAACAACGATCTACAAAACACATAAAACTAAAGATCGAGGAACACGAACCCCACTAAGTACCTCGGGTGAACTCAGGTATTGCGGAACGGTAGTTAGTATCTGTCCCACTAGTGGGACATATCGTGTTAGTCTAGTTACAACCCCGGTGATAAGCTATGAATGCGGAAAGGACAGTGAAGTGTTTACGACAAGTGGAACATATCCCTTTGTGAAACACGATATTCCATAGCGGTCAACCAAGTCATGGTGGCGACTGTAAAACTTTCGTAGTGATGACTTCAACTAAACCAAGAGGAACCCTTTGTTCAGTATCTTCCTTGTTAGTAGCAACCCTCTATCAAGGATATCCCGAGAGGTACCAGAAGCTCTGCAATATCGTATCAACTGAGAGATATATACTCCATATGCAGGTGCTGCTGGAATGTTGCTACATATAAATGGAAAGTTCACAATGGGGAAATTGAAATCAATTCTTTTGTCGTAAAGTTCCGTTCTTAACCGCCACTCACTGTCAATTTCGAGATGTAGATCAAGGTTGAAGCAGATTTATCTGTATCTGTGGTATTCTTTATTTCAAGCTCAATGGGAAAGATACGATCAACAAAATCACCAAACCTAGAATTATCTAGTGAAAGAACATCATCTATATAGCGGAACGTGAAATTAAAGGATATGGTTAGCTTCTTTTCATTTTACTTGAGAAGCCCCTGTATGAAGTCTGTCTCATACGAATAAAGGAATAAGTCGGCAAGAAGAGGAGTACAGTTTGCATGCCGACAGTCTCTTGAAAAACATGTCCACCAAACATAACAAATATGTTGTCAATCACAAACTCGAGCATGTTGATGATATCAGCTTCAGAGAACTTTCTAGTAGAATCAGATTGGTTTTTTTTAACAAAATAAGATATGTCCCCTTCTAGCACAAGGTATTTGTATCTACGTTGACCATTCTTTTTAAACTCCCTTTATCTGTCCTTCAGCTTAGAGTGAGGAATAGTTGTGTAGAGGGTAGATAAGTCAATGTTTTAATGTTATTGCAGGAGGAGAGGAACCTAGATTGTATGTAGCATATCTTCAGAGTTCTTCAGAATCCGCATCTGATTCGCACCATCCTTCGAATAGCTAGTGTCACAGTAACGCTGAAGCCCGGTTTTGACCGCTGATAAAATACATGTTAATAATTTGGAAAGAGGTTTCGTGGAACATTTGGCAGACCCAAGCAATATAACGCTTGTGTAATTTAGGCATCACGTAGAATGATGGTATATCTAGTTCTTCATCTTTGGTTGAAATTCAAAAGGAACATAAAGCAGATATATGATTGTTCACGATTTCCTCTTTCATAAGTGTCGTCGGGGTATATGTGGCAAACTATCTTATTTTGTGTTAATCATTAATGTAGTTAGTCTGATTATGTATTTTTCCCGATAACATATAAAAGATAATCATGTGTACCAAAGCCGACTTTTATTAAGTAAACACTATATATATTTCCCTTCATAACCCAGCAAATGGCACCAGGTATATTGATATATGATGTGAGTTTGTAGGGGGATTAAGGGTATTTTCTTTTTAACCCTTTCAAACGACAATGAATTTTAAAATGTGGCTGTGACTCTGAACCATAAATATACCGGGCTTGTATTTAAAGTTTAAAGTTCTTACATTTCCTTTCATCGTAACATGTGGAGACACTAAATAGTCATATATTTACCATCTTGCGTTGTTAAGAAGAATTTGGTTACATTAAACGAACAAATCTGAAACTCATATTTCAAAAGAGCGGTTATATTGTTGTTCTACATCTCATAATCAAAAGATATCGGTTTGAATGTACGTAGATGGTACTATCCCTTATTGAATTAATAACATGGAATCACAAAGGATGGTTTTATTCAGTTGACATTGGAAATATAAGGGTAAGCTTTAGTACCAGTCCTAAAGCTTCCCACCTCATTATCATATCATCTCCTATATGTTTCCACCTTTCTCGGTGCACTCTTACGCCTCTTCATATACATGTATTATTATGAATGACTTTTAAAACGAAACTCGCATGTTTAAACTTACCTGATTAATTAGAAAGCGGCCAAAGCTTTTGAAGCACTCGTAATTCGTAGTACTACTTCCAGTCTGTATGATGAATGTAGTTTCACTGAAGTTCCAAAAGCCTATTGCAGTATCCCTAACCATCCACTTAAAGTCTTTATTAATCCAGTTACATGCGAACGTATAATTTTGACCTTAAAACAATGTATATAATTATAGGCTGTGCATATCAAACTTTGACAGCCATCACATGACTTTTATGCTGTTCTAAATAATTGGATACTCTATAATGTGTTAACATAAAAGTCAACGGACAACAATCAATACAAATTGTTAACAACCAATAAAAGTAGAATAAATGTAGTCTTATTTTACATATCTGCAATATTTCATCTTTTTAAAATATGTTCCATCAACAGTATACATTCGAAAGAAATTACGTCAATTTTTAATTGAACATGTCCATCTTAATCAGTCATGATTAACTTTGATAACTCTAATGCAGATCTAGTTGTCGGTAGCATAATAACAAAATGATATTATAACAGTTACATATAATTGTGTTAAACTATTTAATGCTGTTTTACGTTTTTTTTTCAAATGACATACCATTTGGCTGAAAAAGCATGCATATGGGCAAAATTAAAAAAAAACAAAACAGTTGAGCCAAAATTAAATCATTGCATGTTATACCGGTACTAAAATGATTTTTGAAAATGATTTTTAAATATCATTCTGATTTGATTTTATGTTGAGCTTCAGAAGATTGTTCTACCCACAACACAGGTTTTGAATGCGTGTTGTACTTATGTATTCGTTCAAATCATAATCTGCAAATTGTCCACATCTAGAGTCTTGTGAGCAGAAGAACAATCTACTCAGGCTACCGATTGAAAGCTTGTTTCGCTTATGTATGTATTCACACAAAAACTTACATAAGTAACATAGCGGGTGTTTTATAAGAAACATTAACTGATTACCATTCGCGAGCACCTGGACTCTTTGCCCCTTTGAGTTTTTATTTTGTTTGTTTGTTTTGTTGCTTTTTTCTGTTTTGGTTTTGGTTTTGGTTTGTTTTGTTTTATTTACCCAATGTCTCTGGATTCTCATTTCCCCTTCGGATTTCCCTAACATTTATTAATCTGCAAATTATCCTGTTGTCATAGGTAAAGAATGTTTAATATTTTGCTCAAACGTTTTGCTTTGTAAACTGAACTAAATTAAACAAAAAAGTACTTTATCTAATTGTTATCTTAAAATTAAAGCATCAATATCAAATATGCAATGATTAATTCCAAGACACCGAAATGCTATTATTGCTAGCTATTTCTACTTCCGGTTAATGACAGTCATCTTAATTTATCGTGGACAATAGCAAAACAATATTAAAATCAATTGTGACGATTTTTCTACACTAAATTAAACAATGATAGTTATAATATACTGCTAGTATTGTTATGGAATACTTACTGTGTAACACCACATATTGTTTGTTTTTCAAAATGTAAAATAAAGATGTCTTTTTGAAGGAACAGTCATCAAAATAATCTGTTTTTCAATACAGTTTAATGGGATATGTTTTAGTTTAAACATATTTTATTTGCCAATTAAACAGACAAAATGGATTAGACACAAGTAAAACAAACTTATGAAGTCTACTCCAAATTACAATTTGTTACAATAAAAAAGTACATAAAAGGCTTGCATTACTATATTTAGCACTAATAACGATTCGATGTTGAATATTCACAAACAGAAAGAAAAAGAAAATTCAGATGGATTCATATGATGTGCATGTTCACCCAATTCAATTCCAGTTATACAATAAGGAGTCTTTTTAAACATTTAATATAATCAAAAACATATTTAAATATAAAACAATTTTGTTCATAAGTTAAATCATTATTTCCACATGACAAAATTCAATATATAGAGTGTAGCAGGATGTAACCCTGTTGATATTACCTATCAATATAGTTCTGGCTTGTGTGTATATATGACAATCCAAAAAGAAATGTTTTAAATTTTCAAGGGCTGCACCACATCGACAAGATGGGTCAGATACGATTCCAACTCGAAATAAATCAAAATTCAAAAACGAAGCTGAATTTCTTAGCTGAGTTAAAATAATATTTAATTTTCGAGGACCACAGAAAAAATGTTTAAGGACAGAATGATTTCCAGTTTCGTCGATTTTCTTTAATTCAGATTTGAATTTTGATAAGGTATCAACGTTTCGAATATTGTTATTTAAACTATTCCACATTTTCATTGTGGAGGGGATAAAGGAATCACTAGTCGAAGATAGTTCACAGAAAGGTAAAATAATATCATTCCCATTTCTCAACGGATACACTGACGTACTTTGTATGGTTGTGGGAATCAATGTACACAGATGATTAAGGGTATTTTTATTAACTATATCATAAACAAGTTGAAGTTTTCTTCTCTTCCGTCTCACAGATAATAATTCCCAACCTGTCTCTCTATATAAAATGTCAGTTTTGGTAAAAATAGGTAAGCCTGTAACAATTCTGGCAGCTTCCAGTTGAAGTTGTTCCAGTTTGTGTGAATTTCCATTCCCACAGTTATCCCATAGTTCACTTGCATATTCAAAAAGTAGTCTAATGTACACAAGATATAGTTTATCTAAATTAGTGCGACTAAGACGGTATTTCAATTTACGTAGAATGTTCAAATATTAGATACACTACTTTTAGTATTATCATCATTGCTAAATGTAACACCTAAGTTTTTATGAGAAGTGGTAATGGGCACGGATTTTTCCATTAAAAGAGAAATCAAGATTTTCTGAAACGCTACGATTAGAGAAAATCATGATTTCTCTTTTGTCAGGAGTAAATGAGATAAGCCATTTTTTAGACCATATATCCATTTCATTCAAATCATGAGCAATAACATTTTTCAACTGCATTGTGTCCTGATTTGAATAGCCAAACGATGTGTCATCTGCAAATAGTCTGCTCAGTGATATAAGTTTGTCAGCAATATCATTTATATAGACAATAAATAAGAGAGGAACAAGGAATGACCCTTGTGGAACAACTGCTGATATTTCACAATATGTTGAACACTTATTTTTAATAACAACCTTTTGTCGTCTGGCTTTCAAAAAGCTTTTAAACCAATTAATTAAATTTCCAGTTATTCCATATGCTTTTATTTTATGTAAAAGGCCTCGGTGCCAAACTTTATCAAATGCCTTAGAAAAGTCACAAAATACAAAACAATTTGCTTCCTTCTTCTCCAATGAATTTAAAATGCTATTATAAATTTCTAATAACTGATGTACTGTTGAATGCCTAGGAAGAAAACCTGATTGATATTCATATATAAGTTTATTTTGGTGGAGATAGTTATAAACATGTTTGTATATAACTCTCTCCATTATTTTCCCAACACAACATATAAGCGATATAGGTCTGTAATTTGACGGCAATGAGGAATCCCCCTTTTTAAATACTGCAATAACATGAGCTAGTTTCCAGTTCGTCGGATATTTACTTTGGTTCAGTGATTTATTAAATATTATTTGCAAAGGCAATGCTATATTATTTTGACATAGTTTTAACATTTTATGGCTGATGACATCCGGACCCGATGCCTTATTTGGATGAAGAATTTGTATTATGTCAGAAATTTCTTGGATACTTACATTAATATCAGTTATATTATTATTTGTTTTCAATTCGATATCAGATATGCTAAGGCTTAAGAAGACATGGTTGAATGTGGCACTTTGTGTGCGAAAATTGCCAAGACAATATAATGAAAATTGCATTAAAAATATTCTGGGCGGAAAATCTAAAATTGTATAATTATAGATAAGCACCCTTTAATGAGAAGAAAACACAGTTTACTACACTGTTTAAGCAATTCTAAAATCAAATATCAAAATCATTTACAGGAGCAAAATCCATACCCCTAAACGTGTTTAAGCATAACCCTTGTTTCTAACACTCAATTTATCAGTGTTGTAACAAGAAAACATAATAATAAAGCTATGAAATAGAAAACTACAATGATGTTAGTTTAATTTCTGACCCTTATAGAAGACACAAAGTACAATGATATTAGTTAAATTTCTGTCCCTCATGGAATATACAAACTACAATGATATTAGTTTAATTTCTGTCCCTCATGGAATATACAAACTACAATGATATTAGTTTAATTTCTGTTCCTCCAAGACCACACACTTTACAATGATATTAATATAATTTCTGTCCCTCCAAGAAGACACAAATTACAATGATCGTACAATGGCATTAGTTTAATCCACTACAAAGTCAAGAGATTCTGAACAGACCAGTTTCTGTGCTAGATATTCTGAAAAGAGTCTGAAAATTCTGAAAATTATTAAAAATTCTGAACAGATTCTGAACATATTCTGAACATTGCTGAAAATTCTGAAAAGATTCTGAAAATTGCTGAAAATTCTGAACAGATTCTGAACATTACTGAAAATTCTGAACATATTCTGAACAGATTCTGAACATTACTGAAAATTCTGAACAGACTCTGAAAATTGACTGAAGCAACAAATACCACTTTATATGGTTTGGTTCAATTAATCACTTCGAAACCGTATGTTCACCATCATACATTGGTTAACAGTTACAAAAATCTGCACCACTTCGCTTGTTTTTATCATAATCCCGCCTACGAGTTGTTCTTTCATGATATATCATCGAATTTAACGAGTAACTCGACGGGTTCCACTAATGACGAAGGAACAGATTACCCTTTTGGAGTACCTCACTCCACCCCTGTAGTGGGGTTCGTGTTGCTCGATCGTCAGGTTTTATTCCTGTGCAGTGTTTTGTTGATGGTTGTTTGTTCTTTTGCAATTTTTGTTTGGATTATTGCGATGTCGGCAATTCAGCTTACCATGTTTCTAAGTACTCTTCGTTATCTTACTTTTCTCACGTAAACACCATATAGTATATAGGCCAAGGGAAGTAAATAAATCCAAATCAAACATCATTATTACAGTAATTATCATATCATAACACCACAATACACATTTTACAAGCAGAGAATATATATGAACAGGAATTTGACATCCATATATTTATGACGAGCTCATTAATACATATAATTACAGATTTTAGGTATCCTACCATAAGCCATAAATAAACAATTATAGAGGAACATAGTATATGTACCGATAGCAATTGACCTATATAATGATAGCCAATCAGCACATTGTTTTCTTTCTCATTATCAGATGTAATCAGCTGTACGGAAATTCTACGATTATGTCTGAAGAGACCAATTTCTACTGGATTAAATTATTATGTGTTAGGGATATCTGGTGATGTATTTGTGTGTTAGGGGTATCTGGTGATGCATTTGTGTTTTAGGGGTATCTGGTGATGCATTTGTGTGTTAGGGATATCCGGTGATGCTTTTGTGTTTTAGCGGTATCTGGTGATGTATTTGTGTATTAGGGGTATCTGGTGATGTATTTTTGTGTTAGGGGTATCTGGTGATGTATGTGTGCGGTAGGGATACATGTATCTGGTGATGTATGTGTGCGGTAGGGGTACATGTATCTGGTGATGTATTTGTGTGTTAGAAGTATCTAGTGATGCATGTGTGCAGTAGGGGTATCTGTTGATGTATGTGTGTGTTAGGGGTATCTGGTGATGTATTTTTGTGTTATCGGTGTCTAGTGATGTATTTGTGTGGTAGAGGTGTCTGGAGATGTATTTGTGTGTTAGGTGTATCTGTTGATGTAGTTGTGTGTTAGGGGTATCTGGTGATGTGTTTGTGTGTTAGGAGTATCTGGTGATATATTTGAGTGTTAGGGGTATCTGGTGATGTATTTGTGTGTTAGGGGTATCTAGTAATGTATTTGTGTGTTAGGGGTATCTGGTGATGCATGTGTGCGGTATGGGTATATAGTGATGTATTTGTGTGTTAGCGATATCTGGTGATGTGTTTGTGTGTTAGCGGTATCTGGTGATGTATTTTTGCGTTAGGGGTATCTAGTGATGTATTTGTGTGGAAGAGGAATCTGGTGATGTATTTGTGTGTTAGGGTATCTGGAGATGTATTTGTGTGTTAGGAGTATCTGGTATATTAGTGTGTTCGGGATATATGGTGATGTATTTGTGTGGTAGGGGTATCTAGTGATGTATTTGTGTGGTAGAGGTATCTGGTGAGGTATTTGTGTGCTAGGGGTATCTGGTGATGTATTTGTGTTAGGGGTATCTGGTATATTTGTGTGTTCGTGATATCTGGTGATGTATTTGTGTGGTAGAGGTATCTGGTGATGTATTTGTGTGCTGGGGGTATCTGGTGATGTATTTGTTTGTTAGGGGTATCTGGTGATGTATTTGTGTGTTAGGATATCTGGTGATGTATTTGTGTGTTAGGGGTATCTGGTGATGCATTAGTGTGTGAGGTGTATCTGGTGATATATTTGTGTGTTAGAAGTATTTGATGATGCATGTGTGCAGTAGGGGATCTAATGCTGTATGTGTGTGTTAGGGGTATCTGATGATGTATTTGTGTGTTATCGGTGTCTGGTGATGTATTTGTGTGCTAGGGGTATCTGGTGATGTATTTGTGTGATAGGGGTATCTGGTGATGTATTTGTTTGTTAGGGTATCTGGTGATGTATTTGTGTGTTAGGGGTATCTGTTGCTGTATTTGTGTGTTACGGGTATCTGGTGATGCATTATTGTGTGAGGGGTATCTGGTGATATATTTGTGTGTTAGAAGTATCTAGTGATGCATGTGTGCAGTAGGGGTATCTGTTGATGTATGTGTGTGTTAGGGGTATCTGGTGATGTATTTGTGTGTTATCGGTGTCTGGTGATGTATTTGTGTGCTAGGGGTATCTGGTGATGTATTTGTGTGAAAGGGGTATCTGGTGATGTATTTATATGATAGGGGTGTCTGGTGATGTGTTTGTGTGTTAGGAGTATCTGGTGATGTATTTGAGTGTTAGGGCTATCTGGTGATATATTTGTGTGTTTGAAGTATCTGGTAATGCATGTGTGCAGTAGGGGTATCTGGTGATGTATTTGTGTGCTAGGGGTATCTGGTGATGTATTTGTGTGTTAGGGGTATCTAGTAATGTATTTGTGTGTTAGGGGTATCTGGTGATGTATGTATCCGGTGTGGGTATATGGTGATGTATTTGTGTGTTAGCGATATCTGGTGATGTATTTATGTGTTAGGGGTATCTGGTGATGTATTTGTGTGTTAGGGCTATCTGGTGATGTATTTGTGTGTTAGCGGTATATGGTGATGTATTTGTGTGTTAGGGGTAGCTGGTGATGTATTTGTGTGTTATCGGTATCTGGTAATATATTTGTGTGTTAGGGGTATCTGGTGATGTGTTTGTGTGTTAGGGATATCTGGTGATGTATTTTTGCTTTATGGGTATCTAGTGATGTATTTGTGTGTTAGGGATATCTGGTGATGTATTTGTGTGGAAGAGGTATCTGGTGATGTATTTGTGTGTTAGGGTATCTGGTGATGTATTTCTGTGTTAGCAGTATCTGGTGATGTATTTGTGTGTTAGGGGTATCTTGTATATTTGTGTGTTCGGGATATCTGGTGATGTATTTGTGTGGTAGAGGTATCTGGTGATGTATTTGTGTGCTATGGGTATCTGGTGATGTATTTGTGTGTTAGGGGTATCTGATATATTTGTGTGTTCGGGATATCTGGTGATGCAATTATGTGGTAGAGGTATCTGGTGATGTATTTGTGTGTTATGGGTATCTGGTGATGTATTTGTGTGTTAGAGGTATCTGGTATAATTGTGTGTTCGGGATATATGTTGATGTATTTGTGTGGTAGAGGTATCTGGTGTTGTATTTGTGTGCTTGGGGTATCTGGTGATGTATTTGTTTGTTAGGGGTATCTGGTGATGTATTTGTGTGAAAGGGGTATATGGTGATATATTTGTGTGTTAGAAGTATCTGGTGATGCATGTGTGCAGTAGGGGTATATGTTGATGTATGTGTGTGTTAGGGGTATCTGGTGATGTATTTGTGTGCTATCGGTATCTGGTGATGTATTTGTGTGTTAGGGGCATCTGGTGATGTATTTGTTTGTTAGGGGTATCTAGTGATGTATTTGTGTGTTAGGGGCATCTGGGGATGTATTTGTTTGTTAGGGGTATCTGGTGATGTATTTGTGTGTTAGGGGTATCTGTTGATGTATTTGTGTGTTAGGGGTGTCTGGTGATGCATTAGTGTGTGAGGGGTATCTGGTGATATATTTGTGTGTTAGAAGGAGCTGGTGATGCATGTGTGCAGTAGGGGTATCTGTTGATGTATGTGTGTGTTAGGGGTATCTGATGATGTATTTGTGTGTTATCGGTGTCTGGTGATGTATTTGTGTGCTAGGAGTATCTGGTGATGTATTTGTGTGATAGGGGTATCTGGTGATGTATTTGTGTGTTAGGTGTATCTGGTGATGTATTTGTGTTAGGGGTATCTGGTGATGTATTTGTGTGTAAGGGGTATCTGGTGATGTATTTGTGTGTTAGGAGTATCTGGTATATTAGTGTGTTCGGGATATATGGTGATGTATTTGTGTGGTAGGGGTATCTGGTGATGTATTTGTGTGGTAGAGGTATCTGGTGAGGTATTTGTGTGCTAGGGGTATCTGGTGATGTATTTGTGTTAGGGGTATCTGGTATATTTGTGTGTTCGTGATATCTGGTGATGTATTTGTGTGGTAGAGGTATCTGGTGATATATTTGTGTGCTGGGGGTATCTGGTGATGTATTTGTTTGTTAGGGGTATCTGGTGATGTATTTGTGTGTTAGGATATCTGGTGATGTATTTGTGTGTTAGGGGTATCTGGTGATGCATTATTGTGTGAGGGGTATCTGGTGATATATTTGTGTGCTATAAGTATTTGGTGATGCATGTGTACAGTAGGGGTATCTAATGCTGTATGTGTGTGTTAGGGGTATCTGGTGATGTATTTGTGTGTTATCGGTGTCTGGTGATGTATTTGTGTGCTAGGGTTATCTGGTGATGTATTTGTGTGATAGGGGTATCTGGTGATGTATTTGTGTGTTAGGGGTATCTGGTGATGTATTTGT
>MJUT01007483.1:159620-196297 GCA_002080005.1 Gigantidas platifrons
CTGGTGATGTATTTGTGTGCTGGGGGTATCTGGTGATGTATTTGTTTGTTAGGGGTATCTGGTGATGTATTTGTGTGTTAGGATATCTGGTGATGTATTTGTGTGTTAGGGGTATCTGGTGATGCATTAGTGTATGAGGGGTATCTGGTGATATATTTGTGTGCTAGAAGTATTTGGTGATGCATGTGTGCAGTAGGGGTATCTAATGCTGTATGTGTGTGCTAGGGGTATCTGGTGATGTATTTGTGTGTTATCGGTGTCTGGTGATGTATTTGTGTGCTAGGGTTATCTGGTGATGTATTTGTGTGGTAGAGGTATCTGGTGATGTACTTGTGTGTTAGGGGTATCTGGTGATGTATTTGTGTTAGGGGTATCTGGTATATTTGTGGGTTCGTGATATCTGGTGATGTATTTGTGTGGTAGAGGTACCTGGTGATGTATTTGTGTGCTGGGGGTATCTGGTGATGTATTTGTTTGTTAGGGGTATCTGGTGATGTATTTGTGTGTTAGGATATCTGGTGATGTATTTGTGTGTTAGGGGTATCTGGTGATGCATTAGTGTGTGAGGGGTATCTGGTGATATATTTGTGTGCTAGAAGTATTTGGTGATGCATGTGTGCAGTAGGGTTATCTAATGCTGTATGTGTGTGTTAGGGGTATCTGGTGATGTATTTGTGTGTTATCGGTGTCTGGTGATATATTTGTGTGCTAGGGTTATCTGGTGATGTATTTGTGTGTTAGGGGTATCTGGTGATGTATTTGTTTGTTAGGGTATCTGGTGATGTATTTGTGTGCTAGGGGTATCTGTTGCTGTATTTGTGTGTTAGGGGTATCTGGTGATGCATTAGTGTGTGAGGGGTATCTGGTGATATATTTGTGTGCTAGAAGTATCTATTGATGCATGTGTGCAGTAGGGGTATCTGTTGATGTATGTGTGTGTTAGGGGTACCTGGTGATGTATTTGTGTGTTATCGGTGTCTGGTGATGTATTTGTGTGCTAGGGGTATCTGGTGATGTATTTGTGTGAAAGGGGTATCTGGTGATGTATTTGTATGTTAGGGGTCTCTGGTGATGTGTTTGTGTGTTAGGAGTATCTGGTGATATATTTGTGTGTTAAAAGTATCTGGTGATGCATGTGTGCAGTAGGGGTATCTGGTGATGTATGTGTGTGCTAGGGGTATCTGGTGATGTATTTGTGTGTTAGGGGTATCTAGTAATGTATTTGTGTGTTAGGGATATCTGGTGATGTATGTATGCGGTATGGGTATATGGTGATGTATTTGTGTGTTAGAGATCTCTGGTGATGTATTTATGTGTTAGGGGTATCTGGTGATGTATTTATGTGTTAGGGCTATCTGGTGATGTATTTGTGTGTTAGCGGTATATGGTGATGTATTTGTGTGTTAGGTGTAGCTGGTGATGTATTTGTGTGCTATGGGTATCTGGTGATGTATTTTTGCTTTAGGGGTATCTAGTGATGTATTTGTATGTTAGGGGTATCTGGTGATGTATTTGTGTGGAACAGGTATCTGGTGATATATTTGTGTGTTAGGGTATCTGGTGATGTATTTCTGTGTTAGCAGTATCTGGTGATGTATTTGTGTGTTAGGGGTATCTGGTATATTTGTGTGTTCGGGATATCTGGTGATCTATATGTGTGGTAGAGGTATCTAGTGATGTATTTGTGTGGTAGAGGTATCTGGTGATGTATTTGTGTGCTATGGGTATCTGGTGATGTATTTGTGTGTTAGGGGTATCTGATATAATTGTGTGTTCGGGATATCTGGTGATGCAATTATGTGGTAGAGGTATCTGGTGATGTATTTGTGTGTTAGGGGTATCTGGTGATGTATTTGTGTGTTAGAGGTATCTGGTATATTTGTGTGTTCGGGATATCTGTTGATGTATTTGTGTGGTAGAGGTATCTGGTGATGTATTTGTTTGTTAGGGGTATCTGGTGATGTATTTGTGTGAAAGGGGTATATGGTGATATATTTGTGTGTTGGAAGTATCTGGTGATGCATGTGTGCAGTAGGGGTATCTGTTGATGTATGTGTGTGTTAGGGGTATCTGGTGATGTATTTGTGTGTTATCGGTGTCTGGTGATATATTTGTGTGCTAGGGGTATATGGTGATGTATTTGTGTGATGGGGTATCTGGTGATGTATTTGTGTGTTAGGGGCATCTGGTGATGTATTTGTTTGTTAGGGGTATCTGGTGATGTATTTGTGTGTTAGGGGCATCTCTTGATGTATTTGTGTGTTAGGGGTATCTGGTGATGCATTAGTGTGTGAGGGGTATCTGGTGATATATTTGTGTGTTAGAAGGAGCTGGTGATGCATGTGTGCAGTAGGGGTATCTGTTGATGTATGTGTGTGTTAGGGGTATCTGATGATGTATTTGTGTGTTATCGGTGTCTGGTGATGTATTTGTGTGCTAGGAGTATCTGGTGATGTATTTGTGTGATAGGGGTATCTGGTGATGTATTTGTGTATTAGGGGTATCTGGTGATGTATTTGTGTATTAAGGGTATCTGGTGATGTATTTGTGTGTTAGGGGTATCTGGTGATGTATGAGTGTGTGAGGGGTATCTGGTGATATATTTGTGTGTTAGAAGTATCTGATGATGTATGTGTGCAGTAGGGTACCTGGTGATGTATGTGTGTGCTAGGGGTATCTGGTTATGTCTATTGGTTTACCATCATTTGTCAACAGTTCCGGTTTTGGTAGATTAAACCCCTCTTGTAGACTAGACGCTAGTCGCTGGAATGCTGAATCAATACTGCTGATGTTGGACTGTGAACTTCCGGCTGTGAACTCGCACTTCGCTTCCGAATCTTTCCTCATTACCGTCGCCGGTATAAGTTGAATATTAATGTCACTATTTTTCAAATTGTTGTTCCTGTTTGAACACATGGCCGCCTCTGTACTTGTGCCTTTATTTAGATTTGCGTTTATATTTTCATTGTCTTAATTAAATGTTTCTTGCCACACTAATTCTTCCAATTTTGTTTCTTCGAGTTCACTTTGTGTTTCTAACAATTGTTCCTTCATTTCCAATTCCCTTCTTTCGCGCTCCAACTTTAGTTTTTCTTCCGCTTTCTTCAGCTGATGTTCCGCTTTCAATCGGTTCGCCCTCGCTGTCCTCAATTTGGCTTTTGATGAAGTAGAACTTGTCGTGGTAGAACCTACACGGATACATACCTCCTCGTCATCGCTCGCTTTCTCCTTTATCAATTCGGAAAATATTTCCCGGAACTCCATAAGGTTTTTCTTGCAGCTATCAAAGTTCATCTCTAAAGTTTCGACTATATCTAAATCAGCTCAAATATCCACACTCCATGTGTGCTGTTTTATATAATAGCTTAATTATAACTTAAATAAATGTACAATTTACATTTTATTCTAACAGTAATAAAATAAATTACTTCTATTTGTATTCTTTATCATTCTAATGTGAGTACTCTGATTTCTACACTTTTTTGTCCATTCGTCATACTGCTTTATGAATTTAATTTTCTCTAGTTATGAGCAGTTTAATCTTGATATTTGGCTATATAATCCCTGTAACTTTATTATATTGTCAATACGGAACAAGTTGAACCGAGAGAAACATATAGGCCGTCGCCAGCAATTAAGAGGTGGGAATATTTAGAAAGATCAGCAGTGTGTGAATTCACATTGAAAGAGTCGTCCGACTAATAAAAGTCGATATACAATATTAAAAGGACCGTTCCTAATTACTATGATCAACTCGTTTAGGGACAAAGTCGGAGATTGAATTGTCATCTTTTGACAAAATACTGCAAGTGTTTGCGTCCCTCACTAACTCACTAATCTTAGCGAGGAAATTTTCTATTCAGAAAATTAAGTTACAACGCATACGACTCTTTTCAAATTGTTTTTTTCATTATTTATATTGTGCCTTACTTGTGCCTTACTTGTAAAGGTGCATGGAACTTCCCTAACCAGGGTTTCTTCGGTTTTTAGTGTGGTTCGTGTTACTCGATCTTTAGTTGTATGTATATGTTTTGTAGATCTTTGTTCTTCGATATTCGGATACTGATTACCCCTTTGGTATCTTCAAACTGTCTTGTGGAATTGTTTTTGTAAATGTATACCATTCGTTCGAGAAAAAAATCCAAATACACCAGGTGTATATATCATAAGTGTGACCGACCTTGCCTAAAGTAATCAATACTGTTGCCGATAAGAATCAGTGTGTGTATGTATAAAGGGTATTATTAGACTGCCAATTTTGTTTACATAAGTTATTAAAGGAGAACAAAACCAACTAATGATTTGTGGTTTTACACAATTTAGATCTAATAAAAAATGAAAATATGACGTTTTTAAAGAAATGTTTTACAAGGGTTGATGTTAAAGCACGTTTATATCTTATTGATTTTAAATTTCCCGCTAAACATGGAGGCTGCTATTTATCCCTTATCAGTGACGTCACTCCATCTATTTCGATTTACCTGTTCAGCATCTGAATCAAAACAATAACATCATTTTTGGAATTCCGTCATAATGGATATACATTCTAATGAAATAGGGTTAGTTGCATATAATTTTGAACCTGAATATTCAGAAGAAGAAATGACGAGTCGTAGTCAACATTCAATCGCTGAAGCTTCATCACCTCCGAGGAATGTGTTTGTTGTAAGGAAGCCGATTCTGTTTGCCTAATTTGAATGATCATGAATGCATCACGCAACTTGACAGCTATGACACTTTGATCCTTAATCCTGACGTTTTATCCATTACTTTCATCCAAATGATGAAGTTTAAAAAACAACGTGGTCGTTCCCCCGATGAATTAAGCAACAGGTAAGGATGATATTTTTAAATAACTCTATTCTTACTAGAATTTATCAATAACTCGTAATCCGATTGGATATCGTCACTTATTCTAAGTCATTCAAAAGGAATTTATAAATCGATATTTCCGTTTACAAGACTACTTTTTCCCCGGTCATTCCACGCGTATAAATCTACGAGTAATGATACTAACAAGGATCTGCCTTCTTGAAAATGTGAAATTCTACATGTCATATTTACAACAATACACAAAAATATTTAAAAAGATTACCTTGAACACTTATTTGAGTTAAATTGTATCAAACTTGAAGCGTACACGAAGCTAAATAATCTTTACGTTTCAAACTGGAAGTCTTCATGTGAGGCCAATGAAGTCATATTAGTTATGTTCCAAAGTCGTAAATAACATTTCGTGGATTTTTTTTTCAGTTTACAATCATGTGTATTGTATGTCCATTGTTCGAGACTCTACTTGGGTATTTCTTTAATAGTATTTAGCGTAGAAAAGAACACGATGACCAAGAATAAGAATAATAAGGATTAAACACTGTGTTTTTAGGAAATTATGTATGTATAAACTCCGGCAGCTCACTCACAAACTTTACATAAAGTCCTTCGGACTTTATTCAGTTTGTGAGTGAGTTCCCGGAGTTTATACATAGATAATTTCCTAAAAAACAGTGTTTAATCATATATTAAAATGCATATCGACTCATGTACAACATATAATTACATTTTAAATATATAAATTCCGCAAGTGGTCATTCCAAAGTTTACAAAGTTTTCGCTTCTCTGTAGATTTGTTGGATCTGGAATCTCAAACAATCTTTTTGCACTCTTCCCTCTGGTGTTTGTACAATTAATAGCTTGATATGAGGGCATGGTAAACCTTTAAAATGCTGTTACCTGTTTACTAACGTATTATTTGTCCATCAGCTATTAACCTATTAACCGAAATAGATGGAGTACCGTCATACAATATACTTTATGTGCTCTTCAATTCTAGAGAGTTCCACAAGATGTCTAATTCCATAATAAGGCGGGAAATTCAAAATTCGTTTTTCAATCCCCTTATACTTTTCCTGGAGATGGAATATTATGTTTGTTTGATGTGAATATTACATCAAGACAACTATACTTTTGCTTTTTAATTAAATGTCTGGATGGTTTTGTTTTCCTTTAATGATTGAAATAAAAAGAAAAGAAACAATGAAATGGATTTGTCAATTTTAATCACATCAAGAATAATCTGATTAACAATAAATTATAATATAATACTTATGCAAAAATGTATCTAACAGCACACATGTTTATGAGCACTAGTTTTAACTTTTAATATCTTTTAAAACCCGTCAAATTCTTCACCGATGTCGTCTTCTGTGAATAGATGGTACATATCACGCAGAATAGAAAGTGGAGTGTCGTCTTCATCATCGTAGTAGATGTCTTTATCTTCATCTTCATTCTCGCCGTCACTTTCATCTTTGTCTTGCCATACACAGTCGTCTTCTGATCCATCTAATGCGTTGGAGATGGTACACTTCCTAAAAGCTTTGATTATGATGTATGGACTGAGTTCCTCCCATGCCTCCGTAACCCATGTGCAGATTGTTGTCAGCTCAGCTTTCCGCATACGCCCACCAGCCGTAAATGAATGGTTGTATGAAGATATCGATTGACTCCATTTCTGTCGAAGTGCTGCTTTCATCTGTTTGATTACGCAGAGGCAAAGGCTGCAACATCGATGTCATCCCATCGGGTTTAATGGATAAATCGGTACGTTCTTCTTCCAACTGGGTCTTTAGGTTTTCTGTACGATGACATCTAAAGGCGTACAATACAAGCATACTACGTGTCAAACCAAGTCCAGGCCTCCTACCCAATATTCTCTGCAGCCAGTCTCTCAATATTTTGTCATCAAAGCAGCCTTTTTCGTTGATTTGAACTATTACGCCTGTTGGAAATGGCAACTTTGGTTTTTCTTTTAAATGCGATGTATGGCGGTAATTTACCACCGTCTGATGTGCAGGCCAACATCACCGTGAAAGGAGTCTCTTATGTCATCAACCTGCTTTATATTGTAGAAATCGTACTCAGTGGTTTACTTGAAGTTTTTGTTTTGAGTTTGAAGATAATAAACACAATTCCCGCTACACTATAACTGAACATGATTTCATTCTAAATATAGCTGAAATGTTATACTGCCAACGTGACGCTAAGCAGTAAGCCAATCAATATATACAGTCCGACAAAAGATAAGCACCCCCTGACTTGTTTCAATAATATCTTTTCTAATAATGAACTTATTTCAAATCGTTTGCTGTTTTCCTTACCTGTACACACATACTTACTTACCTGTGAAACAGGTTATTGATATGTTTTTATTTATGTGTATATGACAGGGTGTGTAAAGTGCCACGTGTACTTTTCAACATTTGTGTTTGCGAACGAAAGCTGATTTTTTTTGGTAGAGTTTTTAGTTTCATTTTCTATGGGTTTGGTATGGTGCTGCGAAAATTAACCATACCAGAAAGGTGGCAAGCTGTTGACATGCATAACGCTGGTTTTAGCCATAGAAGGGTGGCAGACCACTTCAGTGTTAACAATTCCATCATTGTACGACTACTGCAGCGTTTTCGTCAAACGGGAATGTTACTGACCGTCCACGTGCAGGTAGATCTCGCAAAACGACGCCGAGAGAGGACCGGCTCATATCCAGACGGGCGTGGCAACGGCGTTCAGTACAGCTGGTGCACTTCGTGGTAATTTAGCGCTTGGAGGCCACATTAACACGCGCACTGTAATCAGACGCCTCCACCATCAGGGAATGCGAGCGCGACGACCCATACGTCATTGCCATGCTCGATTTGACTGGTCACATGATCATTTGGGGTGGACTATTCGCACATGGAGACGGTTTCACTGGTCTGATGAAAGTCGTTTTTTGTTACGCTGTACCGACGGTCGTGCAAGGGTTTGGCGTCTACGAAACAGTTTATTTCAGAACAACCACATTTTGGGCACAACTGCTTTTGGGAGTGGGGGTCGAACTGTCTAGGGTTGTTTTTCCTTTGACTGTAAGTTGGACTTGTACGTTCTTCATGGTAATCTGACAGGCCAAAAATACCGTGACAATGTGCTCGCTCCACGCGTAGTCCCCCATTTCGACAATCATGCGTTGGCTGACAGGCCAATGTTCATGGACGACAACGCTAGGCCACATAGAGCCCGAATTGAACAACATTTTTTTTATAGCAAGAGGCTGTTCAGACAATTCCATGGCCTGCGATGTCGCCAGACATGAACTCTATAGAACATGTATGGGACTTTATTGGCCGAAAAATTAACCGACGCAATCCAAAATGTCAAAATATTGACGAATTAAGAACTGCTATCTTACAGGACCGGCAACAGTTCCCCTAAGAACGGCTTATGCGTCTTGTGCGAAGCATGACGAGGCGTATTACAGAACTTCACAATAAATGCGGTGGATATACTCTGTTACATTATTCAGTATTAAAATAAACAGTCTTGCTAAAGTTTTAAATGAAAACATTGAGGGTTCTCTCTATGTAGATGACTTCCTGATATGTTATCGGGGCAAACATATGAACACCATTGAAAGACAATTACAACTATGTCTAAATAAGATAAAAAAAATGGGCAATGGAGAATGGATTTAAATTCTCTAGCTCAAAAACTGTAGGGATGTACTTTTGTAATAAGATGACTCCATCCAGACCCGGAGTTAGAATTATACAATTCCCCTATAAAAATAGTCACAGAAACTAAATTTGTAGGTCTTCTTTTTGATAGTAAACTTACCTTTCTACCCCATATTAAAATGCTTAAAAATAAGAGCCTTAAAGCTCTTAATATTTTAAAATTTGTGTCCAGTACCGACTGGGGTGCGGATAGCACGCTTTTATTAAAATTTATATAGATCGTTGATTCGATCAAAATTGGATTACGGGTGTATCTTTTACGGTTCAGCCCGTCCATCGTATATCAAATTACTAGATACAGTCCATCATCAAAGATTACGACTCTCACTTGGACCGTTCAGAACGTCTCCAGTTGTGAGTTTGCATGTTGAAGCAAACGAGCCTTCCCTTGAAAATAGACGTATCAAACTTGGTATGCAGTATGCAACCAAATTGAAGGCTTATCCTTCAAATCCTACACACGACTGTGTTTTCAACCCTCTATTTGAAAATGTTTACGATAAACAACCCAATACAATTCAATCTTTTGGACTCCGAGTAAAATCACACTTTGAAAATTCTTATATAAATTTGGATGACATAGCACCTACTGTAATTCCTGAAAACCCTCCATGGTTAAATCCAAAACCTACTTTTAATTTTGAACTTACACAACACAAAAAATCTGAAACAAACCCTTTACTAATTCAGCAACATTTTGCTGAAATTAGATCGGTAACATCTGAATACTCTGCAATATATACTGATGGTTCAAAGGATGGTGAAAGGGTAGCGTCGGCAGCTGTTTTTGGACAGCAGGTCTACTCTGTTCGAATACCATCTGCCAGTTCGATCTTCAGTGAAGAAGCTAATGCAATACTTCTTGCCTTGAAGTTCGTTGCCTCTTCTGAAAAGAGTAAATTCATGATCTGTTCCGATTCTCTTTCTTGCCTGTTGGCAACTTAGAGCTGTTAAACTCAAAACCCTTTTATTTTAAAAATTGTTGAAATCTATAAAAGCCTTGTTGCTATTGGTAAACATGTAATTTTTACATGGATCTCTAGTCATATAGGTATCCATGGGAACACAGTCGTTGACCGGGAAGCCAAGAACGCATTGGATGATCCTTTATCCAATTGTTCTATTCCTTTTACAGATATTAGACTTTTTATAGTGAAATATATATTAAAACGTTGGCAAGATAGCTGGGACCAGCAAATTTATAACAAATTACACGAAATGCATTCCCTAGTTGGCAAGACTCCTTGTTCTTACGGTCTAAATCGAAAGAACAGGTAGTCTTGACCAGATGTCGTATAGGTCATAGTAGACTCACTCATAGCTATTTGTTAAATAACGAAGAACGACCGGAATGTATTCCGTGTAATTCTAATTTTCCATTAAGACATGTCTTGATTGATTGTGTGGATGTTGCCAATGTTCGGCAGACATTCTACAATACCAACAGTTTATCTAATATATTTACAAATGTCGCAGGCGACACAATTTTGCGATTTTTAAAAGAAATTAATTTATATGCAAAAATATAGTCATATAATATATGTTCTAGATGCATGGTTTTATATTTTTAATGTTTCTTTTATTTGTACAACCCCCTCCCAGAGGGTGTGCCGGGGTAGAATAGGCACCAGGTTTGCACGTCCTAGAGGCACTAGTCCTCTAAAAGGGGTAATCCCTGCGGGAACCCCAGGGTATAGAAATGGGACCGAGAGTTTCTTCGGCTTGAAGGAGCGTCCGTCGGTTGTGCGGGATGTAGAAATTCACAGCCATCCCGTCCTTCGGATGAGACGTAAATAAAACCGAGGTCCCGTGTTGAGAGATTGCCACCCTCTTCGCACGTTAAAAAACCTAGTGTAACAGCTCATTATGAGCATTATGCTCATGATGAGTGGTCCATAGCTGACATGTTGCACTGGCAAAATTATCCGTCCCTACCCATCACATTTCCTTTTTTCGAATCCCGTGGCGTTAAAATTATGCTCGTCCTGAATATAGCTGAACAATTGCTTGCTGGACGTTAAACATCAATCAATCAATCAATCAATCAATCAACGTTATTGACTTTTATGCCTTATACATACGCACAATAATTGCATTTAAAAGTTCTTAAAATCTGAAGACTCTGCATTTTAATGCAATGTTAAAAATTTCCATCAAAAACAAACTGGTTTTACGTTTTTCCAGCGCCTGTTTTGAACCCAATTTTTGCCACGTCATAGTCACGTCTTTCAGGATGATAAATACTTTGTAGATTGGTAATTTTAGAGGTCATGGTGTAGTCTTTTAAGAAGTGTAAGAAAAATGGTGATATCTATTTTATTGTTTTGACAGTATTGATGTAAAAAAAATATATCGATAAAAATATAGGGTGGTGCTTAACTTTTGTCGGAGTATATATATGAAAATCCCCTTTAATGGTATCATGAGGGGAACAATGACTGACAAATAGTATTTGCAATGAATTGTTTTTGGACAATTTTTGTTTCAATGAATTCAACAATATTAAATTATAATTTGTTTCTTCTCGGATCGACTACGCATTCCGGTTGCGGATAAATACCGCGTTGCATTGTGGAACAGTTTGCGTCCCACATGCCTAAACGACAACGAAGGAAGACAAAATAATGAGCGAAGGAGCGTTGAATTAAGAATAATATTAGAAGATCGAAAGTAAGCTTTGGATAATAATAAATGTATTGCAGCAATTCTAATGGATCTATCAAAGGCAATTGACTGTCCACACATACAGTTTACTAATGTTAACATTAAAAGCTTATGATCTGTCAGAAAATTCTCTAATATATATAAGAAGTTGCTTAGAAATCAGAAGACAACGCATTAAAATTTGTAATAACTACAGTAAATGATTGACATGTATGATTGTGTGTTACGTCAAAAGGAGTTTTCAAAGGAAGAACTACTAAAACACCCCTGATGGAATGTGTAAAAGAAAATACAAAGATAAAATCCATGGAATATGGTGCCATGCTTAAGAAAAAAGCATATTTAAATCGCCGCTTGAAGCGACTAAATGGCCAGGGTATTTGAGTTAGAATAATCGAGGTGGTACCACCAGTAGTTGAAACTCAAGGGACTGAGGGAGAGCCGGATCACGAGCTGTCGTCAGATGATGACATTGCACAATCGATCCTTGAAGCCTAATAGGAGAGATCAGTGATAGCCTAAATGAGGATGGTAGTGTGTGCGGGGTCATCGACAAGCAAGCAGAGGCGAGTGGTAAAGTTAGTCAACAAGACAAAACACCAGAGAATGATATTGAACAAGGTAGAACAATAAGAACACGTTTTTCGTCAACTCCTGTATGCACACCAGTAAAGCATGTAATGCAATTAGAGATGACGAAGCCCCTCTTGAGAAAATTACAGGAACAGATTTAACACATGCTCCCAACTTGATAAGAAAATGGAGAGGTTGGTTGGTTTTATTGTGCTTATGCAATGCATAGTAGATGTATCACATAATCTACAATTTTTTAGCCGATTTACATAAACGGAAGTGATCTTTATTGACCTTTGTCATCAAGTATAGACAGGAGTTAGGTGATACACTTTTCACCATTCAAAATATTAAACATATGTGCTTTCAAATAATGTCACCATCCATTAAAGGCCTGAAATTATTTTGACATTTTTGGTTTCAATGAATTCAACAATAATATGAGACAGGCACAACCTGTTTGAAGGACGAAGTCCTATAATGTTTAGAAGGAGGAATGAGAAGGGAATGTATTATTTTTTTCAAGCATTTTTTAATTTTTTTTTTGTTTTTTATTTATTTCGCTGGATTGTACCACCACCAATAGTGACATTTACCTGTGATTGCAGGGTGCTCCGAGTAAACGGAGGAATTTACTTACAAGAACAACAAAAAATGGCTGTTCCGTTCATATAACCTACGCGCTCTTCCGCCGATAATCTCGTAGATAGGGATATTTTTATTAAAATTTTATTTCAAGTTTGTTTTGATTTTGCATAGAGTAAATAATTAAAGAATTGTTAATTTTTCATTGAAATATATTTCTTTTGCGTTTCTAAATATCAATTGATCTATATTTTTAAACTTCTGGTGAACAGATGTGTGGCTATCAATATTCCTATGAAAAATCATATAGCTAAAAGGACTTCGTCCTTTGTTAAATTATAATTTGTTTCTTCACGGATCCACTACGCATTCTGGCTGCCTATAAATACTGCGTTTCATTGTGGAACAGCTTGCGTCCCACATTCCTAAACGACAGCGAAGGAAGACAACATAATGTGTGAAGGAGCGTTGAATTAAGAATAATAATAGAAGATAGGAAGAAAGCTTTGAATGCTAATAAATTTATTGCAGCAAATCTATCAAAAGCATTTGACTCTCCATACACACAGTTTACTAATATTAACATTAAAAGCTTATGGTCTGTCAGAAAATTATCTAATATATATGTAAGACTCAGATCGACGTCCGGACTCAAATCGACGTCCAATCCTCAAATCGGCGTCCAATTCTCAAATCGACGTTCAATATGACGTCACTGATGTATACTCTAAAATACGTCACACTCGTTAGGACATGGTTTTGAAACAATGATGGAGAAGGGACAAGACCAGATTCAGAGTACATTGTACATTTAGACAATATAGGTAATGGTGTCTTTTTATATGAGATTTATTTGGATGATTCTAAGAAACAGGGGTACTGCGAGGCTCTGCCGAGCAGTCCCCCTGTTTCGTGACGAATACAAATAAATCTCATATAAAAAGACATCATACCTACTGGTCGGGGAGTAGTTCTCGCCATTTTTAACGTTTTTTATCCAATATTTAAAAAAAAACAGTCGAGAAACCTTTGTTTCACCCCATTATTATTTTGCATGAACCATAATGATTTACCTACGAAATGGATTTTCATAAAGGAGAGCGCACGCTGATCGGGGATCCATTATTACGATGTTGCGTTTTTTAACAGAAAATGGCCGCAACAGAAGCAATTCTCGTCAACTTTCAAAAAATATTGTTTTTGTGAAGCTAAAGCATCAAAAGGAAAGAAAAACGACATTTTAGAAAATTAAAACCCTTTCTTAAAAAGTTAACAGGTTTTTGCGTTAGTTTGTAGAAAACTCTTATAATTATTCATCGCTGTTTTAAAGGGTCTCATGCCATCCCCACGCCGCTCCGCCATTCCGTAAAATACATCCTTTTCAACAGTGGTTTACCTGATAATTTTCATTTTATTGATGAAAAGTAATAATTCCAGCTTTTCTAGAATTAATTTTAATATTTTGTCGATGTGTTATGCCCAATGTGATAATATAGGATCCATGTATAAATTAGCGGTCAAGGTAATTGATGACGTAAACAGTGCATGCGCAGGCGGCCATTTGCATCCACATGGAATCTATTTTTATTCTGCAACCGTGAGTATTTTGGATTGTAGGGATGAGTAATAAGGCAAAGTGTGATACTTTTTAGAAAGATCTTAAAGATTTGTAGAGATATATTGGAAATATGGTGTCACTAGATTCTCCGATGATCATACCATGTGTTTTTCTATTTTAAGAGTACCAACACACGTGACCCCCTGTTGATGTTATGACAGAATGTGGGGTGCAGTAGGGTTTTTATCCGATTTTAACGATATTTCACAATGCAATTCGATAAAAATTAATACGAAGGATTGGTACGACGTTCTTTAATGATGGTGAAAAATTCAGACGAAAATTCGCGAGTGATCGCGCTAAATGAGACAGTTGGCGAGAATTGCTTCTTGGCGAGAACTACTCCCCGACCAGTATATTGTTTTTATACTGCAATACTATATTTTTTTCTCACTGTTTTCTATATAAAAAAATAATTAAAATTCGTATTCTCCGTCATGGGCCTCATTTAAAAATGCTTTACACAGGACATTGTCCAGTATAAAGCAAGAATTCAGAAAAGGGGCGTGGCCTAACTGCTTAATACAGGACATTGTCCAGTATAAAGCAGAAGTTTATACGACCCCTTTATCAATGCTGTAAAGCTACCAATTACAGTATAACCTACTTTAGCGGACCCTAACCCTAATCCTAACTTAATTTTAACCCTAACCTTCGCCCTAATCCTAAACCTAACCCAAACTCTAACCCGAACCTTAACCCTAACCATAAACCTAACACTAACCCTAAGCTTACCCCTAAGCCTAACCTTAACCATAATCATAACCTTAACCTTAACCTTAACCCTAACCTTAATCCTAACCCTAAACCTAAACCTAAACCTAAACCTAACCCTTACCATATTCCTAACCCTAACACTAAACCTAAACCTAAACCTAACCCTCACCCTAACCCTAACCTTAACCCTAACTCTAACCCTATGCCTAACCCTAACCCTCGCCCTAAACCTAACCTTAACCCTAAATAATATTAATGAATTGGAAAATGCTTTAAAAACACAAAACAAAACAACAACTTTAAGAAACAGATAAAAAAAAACACGCAAACCAAAACTGTCATTACAATTATTTTTGACGGCAAACTGTGATCGTACTTTGTAAACGGACGTATTGTAGATATGCGAGTTTGGAAAGGACGCCGATTTGAGAATATTCTAAAATTGGACCGTGATTTGAGATAATGACGTCAGTGGACGCCGATTTGAGTCCGGACGTCGATCTGAGTCTATCATATATAAGAAGACAACGCATTAAAATTTGTAATAACTACAGTAAATGGGATACATTATTCAAAGTGGTGCCATAGGTTTCAATCCTAGGCCAAGTACTATTTAATGGGTTTTTTTAAATGATATGTGTCACTTTGTTCAAGATAGTACTATATATAATTATACAGATCCCAATACCTTTTCTTACTATACTAATATAAATACAGTAGTTACAACTCTAGACAATGATAGGGCATAAACTTAATAAGGCTGGTTTTCAAAAAAATTAATGAAAGCAAATCCGGATAAATTTCAGGCTATTGCCATTCGTACTGAAACAAATAGTCCCAATTTATCCTTTGATTTAAAAGGAAATACAATTACATTTGAATAAAATGTTAATCTTTTAGGTGTAATCATTGATTCTCAGCTATATTAAAAAAAAAATTCAAACATAGAACGGCAGCGAAACGAGAACACCATAAGGCCGAACGTACGATGCGGAAGATGTGCTGAAAAATTATCGTCCTGTATCAAACTTATCGTTCATATCACAGATTCGTGAAAAGGTGGTAGCTTCAAGTCTTGAATGTCATTTACAGCCAAATTCACTTTTACATGATTTGCAATCTCCATACCGTACCGGCCATTCAACTGAAACGGCTCTTTTACGCGTTCATCATGATATTACATTAGCACTGGATAACAACTCTTGTGCCGTTCTAGTTATGTTGGAACTGTCAACTGCTTTCGACGTAATATACCACAAATTCTTTTTCAACGTTTTGAATATTCCTTTGGCATTAGTGGACCGGCTTACCATGGATTAGATTGTATTTAACAAACAAAACTCAGCGTATTGCGATTGGATCTGTTTTTCTAATGATATGCACCTAACATACGGTGTGCCACAAGGATCTGTATTAGGCCCCAGACTTTATTGTCTGTTTTCGAATCCGATCGGTGAAATAGAGTCTGTGTGTATTACATGTGGTAGTGAATAGGACACATTATACAAGATTATCTATACAAAAATGTACATATATGTAAAACAATGTGTTTGATTCCTCATAGTCGACTTGCGTTTTTTCATGTATAAATCCAAAGAATACAATGGTATGGATATATTGGATTAAATATTCAGTGATCAAAGACCGAAAGATGTGATGAATTAAGTGATTGAATATTTATTTAATGATTCAGAAAGACATGAATAATTGTAGTTTTTAGTTGACAAGAAATCAGGATTCAGCCATACCTACCTACATGTACATATTAAGATGCAGTAAACACTGAAACATAATTTTGAGATCATGCAGATAATTCAATTTAATTGTTAATAATAAAAAAAAATGAAAGTGAAGTTGTTTCTCTTTCAGTACATTGTTTAATGACATGTTATGTGTATAACAGTTCCCACAATTGTACTATGGGAAACACTATTGTTGTAGTTTTATTGGTACAAAATGTACTTGTAAAGATATGCCACATTATGACCCAAAGGGGTTTTATATTATACACTACAATACATACACAAACTTTTGATCCATCATTTGTTCATTGGAGGTTAGGTGTTTAACACCACTTTCAAAAATATTTCAGTTACTACTTTTGTGGCAGATATTGGAGTACCCAGAGAAAAACACAGACCTGTCGCAAGTCACTGAAAAACTTTTATCACACAATGTTTTATCAAGTACACCTCGCCATGCATGGGGTTCAAACTCACAACATAAATGGTGATACTATTGTCTAGATAGGCAACAATTGCACAGGTAGTTGTAAATTCAACTATCATACGATCACGACGGTCAAGTTCAGTTAAGATGAAAGGTAATTGTTTTATTGATATTGATGGAATTTATGATTATCACTATTATAAACTTTCTTTTCACATCAATCAATGAAAATAATTGGTTTGCTGAAAGTATGTTTTTAAATGTGTCACAGGAATCCGTATGCATATGCATACCTTGGGAATATGAAGAGTTGGACCATATATCCAGATAAATTAATTTTAGAGTCACATGTCATTTTATACGTGTTTTGATTGGTTTAAAAAGTTGAGGTTATTTTCATATGTACTGAATCTGGAAATAGACGTCATTCTCAAGGCGTCGTGTGCCATTGTCATCAGGCGATTTTCTTTAAATGAGGCACCTTTGGGGTTATAAAAATAGTTTTCCGATTATTTGCCATATTTTGAAAAAATTAATATATTTTTCAATATTATAACAAAAAAAAGTTTGAATTAATTTATAAGGATTGATCGAAATTATTTGTTCGGTTCATTAGAAATAACCTCAATCAGGTTGTACACACCCTTCCGTAACCTGCAGTGCATGTATATCTTCATGAACCGAACACAAATTGCGATCAATACTTAACACATTTGGTTGAATAGTTGATTGATTATTTTTGTAATGTCAAGTAAGCAGTGTTTTAGCTATGTACATCTTTTATATTTTCCGATAAGAATTAAGTTTACAATCAATAATTGATGATTAAAAGGTGGCATTTGGATAATGGTCATAAAGGAAAGAAGTATATGATTATGAGAAGAAAGTTAAAACAGTATTGGTCAACAATTCTGAATTGTTGACCATTATACTGTTTTAACTTTCTCAATTCCACCAATATCAATCGCCACTCAATGAAAAACAAAAAAGGGGAGAGGGGCAACACCATCTGATGTTGGAAATGCAGGTCATGGCTTGGGACAGGATAAATGATGGGGTCAGAACAAATGCATTGCAACAGGGTACACCAATAACCACTCCAAACAATTAATGCTTGTTGAGAATATGACATTCTCCATACACAAGGAACTTGTTTTTAAATGTTCCATCACATGGAACAGTTAAAATAATCTAATTAAGAAATAAATCGTGGAAGTCAGAATGTGTTTTCAGTTTTAACATGGGTTGGTGGATATTAATGATTTGTCCCGAGTCAGGGGCTCGGGTGGCTCAATGAGTTAGGTCGCTGGATCTAACAACTCATACAAGCCTATCACCAATACGGCGTGGGTTGTAAATTACAAAATAGGTGCACTCGACTTGCAGACGCAAGTGATCAAATTTACCAGTTGCTTGCCCATGGTCGTGGTTCTCTCCGGGTACTCCGGCTTCCTCCACCACAAAAACTGGTCACCATGATATAGCTGAAATATTGTTGAAAGTGGCATTAAACACCAAAAATCAAATCAATCAATCATGTTTTTCATTGGATTCAGAAATTCAACATGGCTTCTACGACCAATTCTTATCTGAAACCACATATGGGATGAATATGTTATTTTGTAGGAATATGTCATATTTGACCCTCTTAAAAAGTTTTGTTTTTGTCCATCGGAAATCTAAGATGGCCACCGACGCAGGACAAATAAAAAAAGTCATTCATCTCAGAAACTAAATATTTGATTGAACCCAAACTTTTTTAACTGAACACGAGTAATCGTTGAATGGTCCCTTACAAATGATCAATTTTCTCTGAAAATCGGAAATCCAAGATGATCATGAGGACAAATTTACCATAGGACCCTACAGGAAAAACATTTCACAATTATTCCTGTCTGAAACAGTTGAAACATTTGTAGGCGAATTTGGCTGTGCATTGGGCAGTTCTTTACAAAATTTCTGGTTTTAAGATGATAGAAAATTGGTGGCATCAAAATGGTATATGAATACACACTCATTAATGTTTTGCTTTATTTTTTTTTTCTTTTTGTAGATCTGAAATCCAAGTTAGCAGACAACACATGCTTTGGGTTTTATTCTAAATTATCCATTTTAATTTGGATTCTTAAAATAATCCGGACAAATGAGTCTTGTTTTCTTTTCTTATTTTCCTATAGCTTGGTTGTTAGTAACATAGCATACAATACAAAGACATACAAAAAATGTCAATTTTTATAAGTATAAAGTGTCCTTAATTCTAGAAAATATAAGAAATGACATTCCTAATCAATAATATTAATACAGACCATTCCCTTTCTTTGTATATTTCTATGATGCCCTTCTTCAATTTGAAATTTACCTAGATCTACACAAATTCTGAATTTACTAAATATTTTTTGCTTTCCAAATTTCAATGTGAAAGATAGTAATTTATTTTACCAAGATGGTTGATACATTTTAACAATAGAACATATTTTGATGAATGAATTGGGACAATTTGGGTTGCATTTCAGGTTTCAATTTTCATCATAAAATTTAAAATAGAAATCCATGTTTTACACAGGATATGCTATTATGAAGGACACGTCCAAAATACCAAAGGCATTTATTCATTGCAAATAAAACCTCTGACAAGACAAGGTAATGAAGATAAAATAAGATATTTTTATATAAAAGGTGGCACATCTTGGTCATCTAGTAACTATGGCATTAATTAGTGGGAAATTCATACAACATTGATTGAAAACTAACTCTTTGTTGATCCTACCACAGGCGCTTGTAATATGAAATCACCCCCCTTTTTTTTAGCTTTCTGTTTACACATTTATTTTCAATAACATTTCTTTATTCTTTACTGTCTTTGTTACTTTATTAAACATGTCTATATCCATACAATCGTGTGGTAATACCGTCTTAAATGTGTCTTCTATTGTTATTATCCAAAAAGCAGTAGAGAGGGCATACACATGTAAGATTCTACGGTAACGTTGTTGTCAGATATTTCAGCAGATAAACAATACAAATTAATTTGTTAAGAAGGGAGAGCTCTTTAAAAGCACATCTGTGAAACATGTATTTAAGGAAAATTGTTACTACGTTGATTATTAAAAATAAATGAAAATGAAAACGACGATTGCTGTGACGTAACTTATCCGGAATATTTACACGTCCGCAATCGATATTACAAAAGCCTTACGTCCTTAAAGTGTTTTAAAATAATCGTTTTTAGCATTTGTTTAATAAATTTAAAAAAAAACGCAATAGAGCAATGGCATCCCGAAGTCTGATCTTGGAAAAATTTTAACAGTCCACAGACTTGATCATTAGATACGATAATTTCCTATGGCAAAGAATACAGGGATTGAACGTAGCAAGAAAAATCTCATAGAACTCGGAAAAGGGGGGTTTTCTGGCATATTTGGCCTTTCAATCTATTCCCACATTTAATAAAATGAAATTCAACACTTCGCCACGCATTTTTCTTGAAGAATAGGATATCCCAATCCACTGATTCCTTCATTACATGTATTGAACATCGGGATGCCGTTGCTCTGTTCGGTTTTAGTGGTGACGATGCTACTTTCTCTTTAATGTGATCACGTGACATCTGTAATTGATTTCTGATATATATTTTTTTTATTTTGAGTAGATCAGTCATAATTTTATTGGTTTATGGCTTAAATAAGTAAAATTAATGCATTATTGCGCGTATTGAACCAAAAACACGTTTTTTTGGGGATTTTCAATGCATGGACTGCCTTAACATGACTGCGTAAAATGTAATGCAATTGAATACAAAACTCCATTACATAATTTGAATATGTATTAGACATATGTTTTTTTCTCGTCAGAAACAATAGACGTTCAAAATTAGCATGTCAGTATGTTCACCGCAAATATTACCAGGTTAAAAGTACACAAATAAGCATTTACATCTATTAAAGAAATTTAACACTCGATTATTAGTTAATAGAGCATATTTTTTTTTGACAAAGATAAGGATCAGATTGTATCATCAGTGCCAAAAATAGAAACAATTGTTTTGGATATTTAACTTTGAGTTTTTATTATGGAAAAATAGACAGAGGCAAGTTTAAACAATGCGTCCATTCAGATAGCAAGACTTACACTGTATCTAGATGGACATAAAGTCAGCACGATAGCCGATGATAATGGACTGACCCATATTTTTATGAAAATTAAGAGTGTCCCAAATTTGTATTCCTATATTCAGAATTATGTCCCCTTCTTATAACCATTTTGATAAACAAAATTTAGGTTTTTGAGAGAAAAATGAAAATAGTAATACACCTCACGAGATAAATAAATGGTGCCGTCTTGTTCTTATTTAAGAAAAAAAAGCAGTTTCAGAATATTGTTGGGTTGTTCTTAAAAAGGAAGAATGAGAATCAACCGCAATATTCTATAGTATGCAATGCAATAACAGACTCTCGTATGGCCATTGAGGTTGACATACCTAATTTAAGGGCTTCAAACTAACATTTGTTGGGGGAAGACTTCTGCTGCTGCAATTGTGCTGTTTCAGGGGGTAAAGTTGGAGTTTCATAGTGTTCCCCTCCTCATATTAATTTAAAGTCAGACTTTGTTTCGATACAGATTGTCGTTGGGGTAATACCTACACTTCCTGTGTAGTGTGTTTCCTTGTTACTGGGAAACGACTTGGCCGATGACACAGTTATAATGAATCCAATAGTCTACGAGAATGAATTAGAAAATACAGAGGTTTTCCGGCTTGTGCGGTAACTACAGCCATGGGAATGAATCTCGAAGAAGAGGAGACTTTATTGCAAGATGGTAACACAGAAACAAGTGATGTTGAAACAACACATATTGGTTGCACATGTGAATGATAACTTTTTATATGATAATGGTGATGCAAAGTATGTCTCGTTATTCTACAGATTCGGACCGAAATCCCTCACATTTGTTAACAAAATCAAAGATTAACAAGATGGGGAATAACATTGAAATAATACAATCTGATTATTAAACATATTAAAGACACAGATAATGTCTAGAGTTGGATAAGATTTCTATGAATTTATACAGAGATTTATTGTAAAAATATCCTATCCAACCTGATTTCTTCGATATGTTGTCAATATGCTCACCGCAAATATTGCCAAGTTTAATTTCATGTTTCTTCCACTAAAAGTACACAAGTAAGCAAGACATTTACATTTGTTAAAGAAATTTAACACTCGAGTGTGTATATTGTTATGTATGTGTAATACATTTGATGTATTTTTCGTTAATGGAGGATATTATTTGTTGACAAAGATAAAGACAAGATTGCATCATCAGTGCTAACAATGGAAACAAATGTTTATCAATTCTTTAAATATGGAACCGTCCTGGCCTTGATCGTATGGTGGCTATATTTACACCTACCTGTGAAATCAGTGCCTATCACAACTAAAGTTGTGGGTTCGAACCTTGTATGAAAGGGGACTATTCTGCACGCTCTACAGGAAAGTAAATCCTGGAAAATGTATAATTTTAGAATCAAAGTCGGAAATATGCAATTGGTTTATTTTCAAGAGGTTGTTTCCTACACGTTTCTGTTCTGGGCGATTCCAATATGAAGAACAATATGTGCTTTATTATGCAAACCAAATGTAATTTTATTTTCTAAATCATTGTAGAAATCTTAAATTCATTTAAACTTCAGCTTTGTTATGAGCAAATAGACTGACACATTTACACTGATACCAAAAAATGTGACTGAACGTATAAGCAGTACGTGCGTAAACTCGATCTAAAATAATTATCAAGTTGTTATAGTACATGTTGCACTTTTCCGATTCGTTGGATTTTTTTCATTAACACAACTACTTTTTTATACTGGCTACGTTGTTAAGTACAATATTTATATGTAAATGTAAAAAAGATGATGCTACTAGGTGCAAACATTAAAATAGATATTGTTACACTGGATGAACTTGTGAATATTATTATATTATGAAACTAAGCTAACTACCATACCAAATCATTTATCTATTGACTGTTAAAACTTAGGTCAATCTGCCTTGTGTCTAGGAAATCGACCTTAGCCAATATTGGCGGGTTCGTCGTGGTCGTGATCGTATTATGGTTGAATTTACAACTACCCGTACAATCAGTGTATATCACCACTAAGGTTGTGAGTTCGAATCCTGCTCGTGGCAAGGTGTGCTAGATACAATAGTATGATATACAGTTTGTCTGTGACTTGAGGCAGGTCCATGGTTTTCTCCGGGTACTCAGGTTACCTCCATCAATAAATCTGACCGCCACATTATTACTGAAATATTGTTGAAAGAGGCGCTAAACGTCATAACCTAAAAGAAAACCCCAATTGTGACAATGCTGTTTCGGCCCTTAGGTTTTCCTGCTCCCAAAAATTATATAGCTTTCCAATATTTTTACTATGATGTCTACCTGATGAAGGTTTTTCTTCCAGAACACGTTAATATCTAATATACATCTAAAAAAGAATGAAGGGATAGTACACCATACAACGGAGAGAAACCCTCTGTCTATTTTTCCACAATAAAAACTCAAGGTTAAATATCAAAAACACCTTTTTTTCTGTTTTAGCACTGATGATGCAATCTGATTCTTATCTTTGTCAATAAAAATATTCTCTATTAACTAATAATCGAGTGTTACATTTTTTTAATATATGTAAATGTTTATTTGTGTACTTTTAGCCTGATAATATTTGCGGAGAACATACTGACATCTTGAACGTTTATGGTTTCTGACGTGGTAAAATATATCTAATACATATTCAAATTATGTAATGGAGTTTTGCATTCAATTGCACAAAGCTTCCCAATATTTGTAGTTGAAATTGTTTATAGTTGGTCAGGGCCAGTTACTGTAACACTGAAACCTGGATTAGAAAATATCTACCTCAATTCTTTGCTCTACCATTCCTTAATCATTATCCAATTGAAGATCGTTTTTGTCAAAATCTTGCTTAATGTTACCCCGCAAGATTTTAGATTTTGATAATTTGCAGATTAACACATGTTAGAGAAACCCAAAGGCGCAATGGAGAATAAAGAATCTGGAGACAATGGCAACATTTGGGGAAAAAAAAACAACACAAAAACAAACAAAACATACACAAAAAAACAAAAACAAAAACAAAAAAGCAAAGCAAATCGCAACACAACATAACATAGAAAACTAAAATGTTGAGCAACACGGTGCTAGATAAGTGTAAACAATTCCTGTTTCTTATCAAAATAAACCGCTATGACTGCTATGTTGCTTATATAAGATTTGTTTGAATACATAGATAAGCTTACAAAAAAAATAAAGTGAGGGAAATGGGGAGTTAATTTGTCTTTCCGTGTGGTCTTCAATATTATATCATAGTTGTCTATTTTCACTTTTTCAGACTCTGAGTGGCAAGGCTGAGCTAGATATAGTCTTCTCCCAAAAACACACTGAAACCAAAGAATGAGTTCAACTGTTACCACATTCAGATTATCGGGCACAGGATTTTTCCTACCGAAGTAAGTTTTTATTTTTGTTCTTATTGTATTTTGATAATGGATTGTTTGTTTTACGAAAGGAATCCAGTTAGGGAAATCGGGAGGTAAATTATCTTTCTGTGTGGTCTTCAATATTATACTATAGTTATCTAATTTCTCTATTTCAGACTCCAAATGGCAACGTTGCAGCATGTTCCTATGCTTCAAACCAAAGAAAACAAGTACGGAGCCAGCTGCAACTCTTCCTTTTCTTATTATGTTTTAATAATGGGGAGTTTGTTTTATAAAAATAAATATGAGGAAAATGATGTCATATCCGATCAAACTGACTGCTGTCAATATTAATACACAAGTCAGAAAATACGAGTTAAAGTACGACGTGTGCCACTAGTAGAGCAGAAACTGATTAGCTTTCCGGAGCACATGAGTTCACCCCGATTTTTAGTGGAGTTCGTGTTACTCGATCTTTAGTTTTACGTGTATGTTTTATGTGTATGTTTGTCTTTTTGTAATATTTCTTTTGGCCATTGTGTTGTCTGTTCTTCTTCAATTTTCGGATTCTGATTACTCCTTTGATATCTTCGAACTCTTCTTACATGAAATGATCGAGTTAAAAGAGAAGGATAATGATTTTCTGCATAACCTTAATATAGAGCATACATTTTAGCGTAATCTTCTGCTATATTTAGCTTTTGTAATAAAGGATAAAAGGAAAAGTCGTCTGATGATTTTGTTGAAACAGGTGGTTGCTTTGATTTTGCAAACAAAGGGAGGATTTAGGCGAATAGTCATCCATCAATTGTTGAAATGCAGTTATTTGCCAATCAATGTTCTACTTTCCAGATAATTGAACCATGAAGGCTAAAAATAGGTATGTTGTCCATATTTCAGGCATAGGTGACCTTAGCTGATTTTGGCATATTGATTTTATTGTTCTCAATACTTTAAATTATTTGGCTTTCCAATCTTTCGATTTTGAGCGTACCTGATGAAGTTTATTCCAGAAACGTGTCATGCACTCTAAATTAGATATCTACATTTTCATAGCTATCACTGGGTCGACTATAAGTCTCAGAGGGTATCATCCGCCCAGTAGTCAGTGTTTAGGCACTGACATGGTTTATTAGAAATAGGTATAACTGAAATTTAAATGATTTGGCTTTCCAATCTTTTCATTTTGAGTGAAGGTTATTCCTGAAACACATCGTGCACACTAAGCTTGATATCTACGTTTATATTCATATAAATTATTAAATTAAACTGAAACCATACCATTAAAATTACATGAAACACAGCTGTCTCTTTTGCGCCGTAAAATCTGATTTAATCCACCATTTCTTTAGAAATTCCTGTACCAAGTCAGGGCCATTGCGGTTTCCCAGTTTCCCGGTTGTTGACTGATTTTGTGTGTTTATTGATTCATGAGTTTTGACTTTCCCTTTGGAAGATTGCTCTGTGTTCGGTAATTTTGTTATTACCCTTATTTATATATATTATGATTAATGTATCACTGTTTAATGACAAGAGAGCAATTTTTCAACTTTATTCACGGAAACAACTTGCAAGCAGTAAACGGTGTGTGTTAAAATGTGGCACTGTAATGGACCAATGTACTAAAGATGAGATTGCCACATGAAAGGAGGGTGCAATGTAAATTTTGTCTCACGAATGATTAAATGGTTCATGGGATATTGATGTCTGTTTCAGTTCTTTTTGCAGCTGCATCATGATTTCCAAAATCAATGGGGAGACCCAAACAGTTATAGCCCATTGACCGGTAACCCTGCACCCATGACTAGGTGTCTGGATACCATTACTCTTCGATGGGTATCGGTGGGCAATCATACGTCAGTTGTGTCAAGGTAGGAAGTAAGCGTCCTTAGCCACTTGTTCAACCTTTTCTTCCCACTCTGACAAAGTCCTTAGCCACTTGTTCAACCTTTTCTTCCCACTCTGACAAAGTCCTTAGCCACTTGCTCACCCCTTCCCCCCACCCTGACAAAGTCCTTAGCCACTTGATCAACCCCTTCCCCCCACTCTGACAAAATGAAATCTAAAGATCAGTTCGTTTAAGGGCATATATACAACAATTTTCTTTAAGCGCTAATACAGCTACTATGCGATGGTGGGGAAGTCAGAAAATAACATGAGAGGACGGAAAAACAGAACAATGCGTACATTAATGCAATACATTAAATTCGGACAGTCACCTAATTTTACAAAAAATCAAATGACCTGCATACACCTGAAGAAGGGTTTGATGATACCAAGGGGGCAATCAGAATCCGTACATTCAAGAAGAACAGACAACACAATGGTCAAAAGTTAGAAGATACCAACGGGGCAATCAGAATCCGTATATTGAAGAAGAACAGACAACACAATGGCCAAAAGTAGGAAAGATACCAAAGGGGCAATTTGTCACAACCTCATGTTGCACATCAATTTAGGATAACAAAGTTAGTAAAACACCATACTTTAGATATTTAATCTACGCTACAACGTAATTAAATGGTATAGAAAAGTGACATATATCTCTCTCTCTTAATATTTTATAACGTCTGCTCTCTCCGAATTCATCATTCCCAAAGTATCAAATTTCAAAGTTAAGTTATCATGAGGTTTATCGCTTATCCACTAGTTAATACAAATCAAAACTGACGGATCACTTCTAGAGATAAAGCATATTCCCCACTGAGAGATAAATACTGTTATAGTGACGGCCGGAACCTTTGAGCCGTAATGAAAGCGGGAGGTTTGGCGCCTTAAGATCCGATTCAGCCCATCATTTCTTTAGAAATGCCTGTACCAAATCAGGGTCATTACGGTTTTCACAGTTTTCACAGTTTTCCGGTTGTTGACTGATTTTGTCTGTTTGCATGATTATGAGTTTTGACTTTCCCTTTGGAAGATTGTTCGGAGTTCGGTAATTTTGTTATTATCCTTACTTACACTAGTTCTAAAGATTGTAGAATACTTAATGATGGTATCTAAAGATTATAGACTAATGCAATAATAAATATATACATACAAATAATTTGATATGTTTTCACTTTGTTACACTCCTCCATCCTTCCTTTGAGTAAACACAGGTTTTCTCACAACTTAGCTAAAAGAACTAAATAAAAATAAAACAAAGTCGAAAACTAACCTCAATAAAATCCCCTGGAGAGCCCATCTGCATTGTTGTTAAGTTTCCCTGGTTTATGTTCAATTATAAAACAATATTGTTGTAAGGTCAAATTCCACCTTAAAAGTTTCTGATTCTTACATTTTCCCCTTTCCAACCAGGTCAGAGGCTCATGGTTAGTTTGTATAGTAAATTCTCTACCAAGCAGATAATAATGCAGATGTTGTACTGCCCATATGATACCTAAGCATTCTTTTTCTACTGTTGGGTAATGTGTCTCTCTGTCCAACAACTTTCGACTGAGATACATAATGTGATGGTCAATGCCTTTGTCATCAAGCTGGCTCAGCACCGCCCTTAATCCTCGATCACTTGCGTCCACTTGTAGATAAAAATGTTTGTCAAAATCAGGTGATTTTAACACAGGCTCAGCGGATAATGTGGACTTTAAATCATTAAATGCCTGTTCACAAGCTTCGCTCCATTCTACAATGGTTGCTTTACCTTTTTTGTTAAATTAGTTAAAGGTAGTGCTAATTCTGAACAATTCTTGATATGCTTACGGTAATATCCAGACACACCTAGAAATGATCTTACATCCTTCTTTGTATATTCGTTTACAGCTCTTACTTTATCTGGTTGTACCTTAATTTGACCTTTTCCTACTATGTGTCCCACCACTGGAACTTCTCTACCTCCTAAATGACATTTACTAGGCTTAATAGTTGAATTATCCCCTCTTATTATCGTGAACACATCACGTAAATGTTGAATGTGTGCTTTCCAATTATGACTAAATATAGAATTGTCGTCAAAATAGGCATGAGCATATTCATCAGCACCTGATAAAACGCTATCCATCAACCTCATAAAAGTGGCTGGTGCAGAGGCAAATCCAAATGGAATAACTATGAATTCATATAAACCAAAAGGTGTGATAAATGCAGTTTTATCTCTTGATTGCCTAGACAGGGGTATTTGATAATAACCCTTTGAAAAATATAGATTGGATATGTGATGTGCTTTACTGACTTTCTCTAATAAATCATCAATTCTTGGCATTGGGTAAGCGTCAAATTTGCTAATTTTGTTCAGTTTTCTAAAGTCAATGCACATTCTGGTACTTTGATCCTTCTTTGGAACTAATACTATCGGTGAAGCAAAATAAGTTTCATATTCCACAATACTATTTAATTCTAACAACTGGTCTATTTCCTTCCGTACCAATTCTTTTTTTGCTTCAGGCAGTCGATACGGCTTTTGCCTGATATTTTCCTGTCCTGCTAATTGTATATTGTGTTCTATTTTATCAGTTCTTCCTGGTAGGTCAGTAAATATATCTTGCAACTCTATAAGCAGATCAACAACTTCTTGTTTTTTTTGTCTACCTGTTAACAATTCATCTATGTGGACATCTTTCCACGTCTATGTCTGAGAATTTTGGGTTGGAAAGCAAGGTATATCATCAGAACATTCAAACTCTGTTGTATGTTCTTCCACACTGAAAAGTGTGGTATATCTTTCCTCCCATTTCCGCAACATATTTACGTGATAACTTTGAACTCCTTTGTTTCCCCCTACTCTGATTTCATAATCAACATCATTAAGTTTCCGTGTTATTTCCAAAGGGCTTTCACCTTGCTAGAGTCACTAGGTAAAAGTATAAGAACTTTATCACCTACTGAATATGACCTCATCCTTGACTTCTTATCATAGTAATATATTTGACGAATCTGTTGTATCCTCATGCTCTGTTTAGCTGCTTCAGTCATAGCTGACATCTTATTTCTCATGTCATAAACATAATTGACTAAATTTTCATCCTCTCTGTATTACTCAGTCCATGTATCATAAACTAAACCTAAAGGGCCGTTGACTTTTCTACCATAAAGTAGTTCAAATGGAGAAAATCCAGTTGACGGTTGTGGTACCTCACGATAAGCAAATAATAGATATGGGAGATATGCGTCCCAAATATTTGATTGCTTGGATACATACTTCTTTAATATGGTTTTTAAAACATCATTAAAACGTTCTACTAACCCATAACATATTGGATATACGGAGTGGTTCTCAACTTTTTCATTGACAAGCAATGACATATATCCATCATCAATTGCGTTGTGACATTTGAACACTGGTCAGTCAAAATTTCACGACTAAATATCTTTATCAATTCGTCTGCAATAGTTTCAGTATCTATTGTAGATAAAGCAATTGCTTCTGGATACCTTGTGGCATAATCAACCAATGTCAGAATGCATCTATTACCTTTCTTGCTCTTCGGCAATGGACCAATAATATCAATTGCGACCTTTTTGAATGGTTCTGATACTACTGGATGTTAAAATGATTATTTTCATGCAGAAACATTAACTAGTTTAATTGAGCTATAAAATTACATTTCAAGATCCAAAGACATTAACATCTGTGGTCTTCTTATACAGTGACAGTTTTATGACACATATTTATTATAATTTTATATGCTTGGACATAGAGAATGTATCCGGAAAACAAGAGATACTACCTCGATATGAAAGACTCTGTTTATATTGTGATCAAGGTGTTATTGAAAACGAAATACATTTCCTTCTGGAATGCCCATTATACGAAAACCATAGAACATATCTCTTTATTAATATCAACAAATATCATAATTTATTCAATCTAAATGATTCTGCAATGTTTTCTTGGATCATGGTTAATACAGAAACCATCTTTATATCTAGTTTATGTGATTATCTCTGTAATAGTTTTAAACTGCGAAGATTATCTAAAATAAATGTATAACGTTACTTGTTGCTTTCCTTAAACAACTGGACCCTCTCCTCACTACACAGTGTTCGTTCATTCATTTGTTCACTTATACATGTATTTCCAATGATTGTAATGTTATTGTTTTCTCTGTTTATTTATTACTGTTATGGTCTTAATGGGCCCTTTAATTTGGAAATAAACTTAGAGAATTGTTGAAAGACAGAGAATGGCAAATGCGTTATATTTCTTATATATCTGGTTTACTTTTAATATTCTGTTAGTTTAATTTTGAGTGTCCAAGAGTATAGATTAAGATAATTTTATGGTAAAGTGGTGGCTCAGTATCAGTAGTTTTTGGTTTTAGAATACAAGTTGCACCCAGCTTCAGTTTTTAATTGACGCCCACATTTTGGATAAAAGAACCCGTCTTAACACTGGAACAGACATAAGTGTTACCTTACTATTCTGTGGTCTTTTAACTGACTTCTGACAGACAACGCATTTCGACAATACTTTGCCACATCATTAAAAACCCAAGGCCAATAAAAATTTTGCAAAACACGGCTAATGGAATGTCATCAGCAATTTCCAATATTGCATCACGACCTGCAACAGGCACAACTATGTGCTTGTCCACTAATTTACTAGGTCTCCCTTTTGGGCACCACTTTCTATACAACAATCCATTACTCAAAAAGAACTCTACATTCTCTTTTCGTTCAGTGTTTTTATTTTCAGCTAATTTAAATATCTTCCCTAATGTTTCATTGTTTCGCTGTAATTCACTTATTTCATCTGGACCTAAATCAGTAATAACTTTATCACTGTTAACATCTATATCAACCTGAGTATCAGCTGTTTTATCCTCCTGGACATCAAGATCACTATCATCGTCAATTAGCTGCTTATTATCTGAAAATAATGAGTGTAAATCACCTTCTTCCAATTGAGTATCTACTAACCTAATATCAGTTGGTTTTATCTTAGATTTTTCAACATTTTTTTCCAGCTCTTTGTACTTGTTTAGTTTCCTTTCTCAATTGTGCTCTTGTTGTAACAAATGCCTTACTATTTAAAAAATGCCCTAATAAACAAATTTCCGGTAACACCAACTTCATAGTAACCTGACAGCTTACCTACATCCATTTGTACCTTCGCAATAGATAATTACTTCCATCTGCCAAGTAGATAGTAACCCATCGCTTTGGTATAATTTACTTCTTAGGAACCAGACTTGAGTGAACCAATGTTTTAGTACACCCTGTATCTCTTAAACATTGCTACTTCCTGACCATTTATTACACCTTTCTCTCTGTACATTTCAAGTTATGGTTCTAACTCGACATGTCCTTTTTTCTTGGATAAAAATCCTTTCTTTGCCCTAGCAAATTGAAACTTACAATATGCCGCAATATGCCCCTTTTTATTGCATTTGTAACAACTCTTGTTAATTTCCTTCTTGAAGTGAGGTTTTTCATGCGACTGATCCTGAACATGGTTACTGCCAAACTGCATTATTTTACCCTCCCAGGAGTGATACAAACGTGACGCCAAATACTGGTCACCAAGTTCAATCATTTCTTTTACTGATTTTGGTTTACGCTCTTTCAACCAAGTTCGTATGTCTGACGGAGAGTTCTCTAACAACTGTTCGCGAATAAATAAGTCTTTTATTTTATTAGCTTCATCCCCCTTCTGCGTGAATGGACCAATATCTTCTGCTTCCATCCACTGGTCGACATACCTGGTCAAGCGTACACTCCATTCTGCAATGTTTCATCAGCAACCCTCCTGCTGCTTCTAAATTTCCTTCGATAGGCTTTACTGGTTAATTCATATCTGTTCAAAATAGCCTTTTTAACTTTGATGTATTCTTCAGACTCATCACGATCCATCCTTGCATATGCTACAAGTACCTTCCCAGCTAATAGCGCAGCAAGTCGCATGGCCCAAGTTTCTTTTGGCCATTCATATACCTCGGCTAACTTTTCAAAAGTATGCAAATATTTGTCAATGTCTTGACCTTCGAATTTCGGAACCTTCGGACCCTTATACTTTGCATTTGAATCTGTCACTATAGATGGGGTTTTACCTGTCTCAATTTTCATTTTTTCTAAGTTTAACTGAAATTCCATTTGTTTTTTAGCTCCAATTCTTGCTCATATCTGAGTTTAAGATGAAGCTGCTCCATGTGAACTCTCTGTTGTCTTTCTAGTAAACGTTTCCTATATTCAAGATAAACAGTTAGCGTTTCTGGAGACATACCTTTAATATCCTGTACTTCTATACCAGCAGGAGTCCCTTCTCCTTCAAGTACCTCACTTTCACCACTTACCTGTGGTTTAAAGGTAATTTCTGTTGTGTCTTCATCTTCATCTTTTGACTGATTTGATCTCCAGAATGTATAGACATTTTGACATGTTCCCCCAATTACTTAAGATAATTAATCTTTACCAGAGAGATCGGAAGGTTTCAACGACAAATTAAATAATTAAGAAAATAATAAATAAGCTCATTAAATCAATTATCAATTAATTGAATAAAATGTTATTTGAAATAAAAATAATAGTAATTTGAAATTAGATCTTTACAGTCAATTATCTTCTGTATTAATTATTTCATTGTCTCTCCTGAAAAATGAACAAACACATTAGATTAAACCGAGATAATGTTCCATTAATTCAGATATTCCTAAACTAGTTCACTTTATTCTGGTTGTTATTGGCACATCAGACTGACACACAGTCAAAAATCATCTATTCGCTCGACACACAGTCAAAATCTATCAGCTGGACACACAGTCAATATCCATTCACCTGAAACACAGTCAGTGGGAGCGTTCCAATGCTTCTAATTTGGCTTGGTGCTATATTTTCTTTGTAGTCCCACCGCTGCCACCAAATGTCATAACCTCAAGTTGCACAATCGATTCAGGATAATAAAGTTAGTACAATACCATACTTTAGATATATATTTAATTTACGTTACAACATAATTAAATGTAAATCTATGGTATAGAAAAGTGACATATCTCTATATTAATATTTTAAAACGTCTGCATTCCCCGAATGCATCATTCCCAACTCAACCCCCCAGAGAAAAGTAAGGTTTTATTCCCAAAGTATCAAATTTCAAAGTTAAGCTATGAGGTATATCGCTTATCCACTAGTTAATACAAATCGAAACTGACAGATCACTTCTAGAGATAATGCATATTCCCCACTGAGAGATTAATACTTACACTAGTTCTAAATATTGTAGAATACTTAATGATGGCATCTAAAGATTATAGACTAATGAAATAATAAATCTATACATACAAATAATTTGCTACACAATCAGAATCCGTATATTGAAGAAGAACAGACAACACAATGGCCAAAAGAAAAGGTACAAAAGTGTCAGCTTCTAATCATGTTCCATAAAAGACACACAGTATAATGAAGGGCCTGTTTACGTATGCTTTGAATACACGTAAAGAAATCTGGAATGCACTATGGACAGCAAATAGTACGCAACCTTTGTGAGAGTTTTTACTAAAATTCTTCACGAGAACTCCTTCACAACCAGGATCTTAATGTTCCTTTACCTTTACCAGTTTGACGTCAGAGCGGATACACTTTTATCTTTCAGTTAAAGATATGTAGGTGTGCATTAGAGGGTAAGTGTCTGATAAGATTTTATATAAAAGACAGACTATTCTTCAGGTAGATTTGTTTTCTTACTCCCTACAGAAGGATGATACGTGTAGTGATAACTTTTGTCCTTGTGACCGTAACTATGGCGGCCAGTTTACCTAGCAAAGAAGGATTATGTAAGTACAAGTATATTCATTTGTGATTGAGATTATTTTGAGAAGAATTTTTAAAATGCTATATGAATGTATAAGCTAAATATATTCCAGAAGACCTACTACCGGTATTAAGGTTGGTCACATAATGACATATAATCGGTATTAGGGTTGGTCCCATTATTACCTACTTCCAGAATAATTTCAATATTTGAACTTACAAAGTAACGTTGGCGTCGAGGGACCCATGGCCAACGTCATTTTAATTGCATTCTTTATTTATTTAGCAAGAATTGCCGTCAGCCAATATCTACGAGCGGTTTTCCTCAAAATAAATACATGAATACATAGTTTCAATCAATATAATGGTTATTACAAATATTGAAATGACAACAGCGTTTTATTAAATTTAGATTTATTGGGCCAATTAATTTAATAATGATGTAATATAGTGAGTGAGTGAGTGAGTGAGTGAGTGAGTGAGTGAGTGAGTGAGTGGTTGTTGTTTAGCACCAATGCAGCAATTTTTCAGCTATATCATGACAAGAATAAGTTAATTTTCAATGAGATGATGATGAGGTCCGCTTTGTTCTAGACCAACACGCTGAGTTGGATATTTATAGTGCTAGATCACTGACACAACAGTCCGCGGGTAGACATGTCACTCCACTCGGACACATTATTCTGATTCCGAGCCAACCAGTGTTTGCTCTTTCTCCTTAATGCTACATGCTTAGTGGAGAAGCAACAAATACCAATTTTATAGTCTTTCGTTTGACCCGATCGGAGCTAGAAGTCACGATTAACCGCACTCGAGGAGAGCACGCAAACCATTACGCCACTAAGGCGGTAATGGTGTAATATAAAGAAAATGCTATGAATGGAAGAAAATTAAACTCAAATTTGAATATTTTATTCAGAAGTATCTATTGACTTGCGAGAGAGATATGCTCAATTAGCATTATTATTTCAGATTTCACAAACAAATCATGAGAAGACATGTAAATATTTCTATGTTCTGTATAATTGTATTTTTTCTGTATTTTCACCATGCATTGCTAGGTTTGTAGGAACGAACAAAAATGTAATGGTATTATTATGTGGGAATCCTTAGTTAAAGGTATACATAAGTAACAATTTCCGGAAAGAAATTAAGCTGCAGCAAATGTGATATTCATATATCTTTATTGTGTATTAACTGTTTCGCATATAAAAGAAACATGTTTTGTTTTTTATTTTGTTTCGGTTTTTAAGGTTTTTTTTATACGTTCCCAAAAAGTTAGTTAATTTTGATGTCTGAACAGAGAGAGGTTGGTTTCTAAAACTTTTCAAATTAATAACGCTTCAGTTGATCCGTATCGTAAACGGTTACCATATGAACCCAGTATTGAATATGAAATTTAAAGTAAATAATGTTATTTCATTTTTTTTTTAAATATCTCCTTGAAATGTTTCAGAAGGAAGAGTCAGTTCTCATTTAGTTTAACATTATTTTGATTAACGATCTCATGTTTAATAGTATATCTTGATTTCTAATTGCTATTTTTCTCCATATCTCCCACACCGTGACATATCAAAAAAGGAGAAGCAAGTGACAGATGTGATCGTATATTAATTTGATTTAAACTACCTGTGCAATCAGTGCCTATCACCAGTAATGTTGTGAGATCAAATGACCGTTCAGTATTCATGTGATCTTATTGAACCACATACTGGTATTTTTTATATTTTTCAACAGACTAGAAATACACTGAATACCAATAATTTGTTGAGGTATTATAACCTTGTGTCAAATCAAAAACGAATAATTGTATGTACAAATAGATAAAGAAAATTACACTGCTTGTAATACGCCATAAAATTAGGGAAAAACACGTTTTACGTGTAGTATCATTTTCAGCAAAATATTTTATCCAAATAAAAAATATATTTGCGTTTTTGTAACTTTATCGACAACCAGCATCTTTTGAGTAAGGCTAATATAACACGATTTGACTTTCGATTGAAAAATCTCAGTAACCGCTGAAAATATCCAGCTAAATAAAAATTATGTACTAGATTATTATCCCCTCTACTACCAACCGCATTCTATGAGCTATTAAACACACATAAATTGTTATTAAATGACTTTGAAATTTAGGGCGAAACGATTTTTGTCTTTGGTAAAGAGACAAATTTTAAATTGTTCACTAATTAGAAGACAATCCGATTATCCCGTTGCGAAACATTTTTACACAGACAATCACACAGTTGAACATTTTGAAGTTATTGGTTTAGAAAAACTTTATCAAGATGATTTTTATAGAAGAAACAGGGAAAACTTATGGAAAAAGAAATTAAATACTTTTAAGCCGTATTGCATTAATACTAAGGAAACATGAATGCTTCTGTACATATAAGAACAGACGTTTGTCTAAGATTAATTTTATAAGTGCATATTTCATATTTAATGTGTGGTTTTTCATACTTGTTTTTGCCGCCAGATGTTTTGCGGACGTGCATTGTTACGTTGACGTTTGTATTGTTTGTTTATGTAACGTTTCATTATTCTAGTAAACATGCTGACGCAGACTGGTTGCTCAGTCGAAAGCTCCAAGCATTCTTATAGTTTTTATTA
>MJUT01007483.1:226384-241268 GCA_002080005.1 Gigantidas platifrons
ATACTCAGGACGGAGGTACATGTAAGATACTCATGATTGACGTACATGTAAGATACTCAGGTTGGACGTGCATGTAAGATACTGAGGACGGAGGTACATGTAAAATACTCAGGACGAAGGTACATTTAACATAATCAGAACGGAGGTACATGTAAGATACTCAGGATGGACGTACATGTAAGATACTAAGGATGGGTGTACATGTAAGATACTAAGGACGGACGTACATGTAAGATACTCGTGATGGATGTACATGTAAGATATGCAGGAAGGACACGTACATGTAAGATACTCAGGACGAACGTACATGTAAGATACTCAGGACGGACGTATGTGTAAGAAACTCAGACCGGCCGTACATGTAAAATATTCAGGACGGTACGTACATGTAAGATACTCAAGACGACACGTATATTTAAGATACTAAGGACGGACGTAAATGTAAGATACTCAGGATGGACGTACATGTAAGACACTCAGGACAGACGTACATGTAAAAAACTAAGGAAGGACGTAGATGTAAAATACTCAGGAAGGCCGTACATGTACGACACTGAGGACGGAGATACATGTAAAATACTCATGATGGACGTACAGGTAAGATACTCAGGATGGATGTGCATGTGAGATACTGAGGACGGAGGTAGATGTAAGATACTCAGGACGAAGGTACATTTAAGATACTCAGGACGGAGGTATATGTATGATACTCAGGATGGACGTACATGTAAGATACTAAGGATGGGTGTACATGTAAGATACTAAGGACGGACCTACATGTAAGATACTCATGATAGATGTACATGTAAGATATGCAGGAAGGACACGTACATGTAAGATACTCAGGACGAACGTACATGTAAGATACTCAAGACGGACGTATGTGTAAGAAACTCAGACCGGCCGTACATGTAAAATATTCAGGACGGTACGTACATGTAAGATACTCAAGACGACACGTATATTTAAGATACTAAGGACGGACGTAAATGTAAGATACTCAGGATGAACGTACATGTAAGACACTCAGGACAGACGTACATGTAAAAAACTAAGGACGGACGTAGATGTAAAATACTTAGGACGGAGGTACATGTACCATACTCAGGACGGAGGTACGTGTAAGAAACTCAAAATGGACGTGCATGTTAGATGCTCACGATGCATGTAGATGTAAGATACTCACGACGACACGTAAATGCAAGATACTAAGGACGGCCGTACATGTACGATACTCAGGACGGAGGTACCTGTAAGATACTCATGATGGACGTACAGGTAAGATATTCAGGATGGACGTGCATGTAAGATACTGAGGACGGAGGTACATGTAAGATACTCAGGACGAAGGTACATTTAAGATACTCAGGACGGAGGTACATGTAAGATACTCAGGATGGACGTACATGTAAGATACTCAGGATGGGTGTACATGTAAGATACTAAGGACGGACGTACATGTAAGATACTCATGATGGATGTACATGTAAGATATGCAGGAAGGACACGTACATGTAAGATACTCAGGACGGACGTACATGTAAGATACCCAGGACGGACGTATGTGTAAGAAACTCAGAACGGCCGTACATGTAAGATACTCAGGACGAACGTACATGTAAGATACTAAGGACGGACTTATGTGTAAGAAACTCAGAATTGCCGTACATGTAAGATACTCGGGATGGACGTACAGGTAAGATATTCAGGACAGACGTACATGTAAGAAACTCACGACGGTCGTAGATGCAAAATACTTAGGACGGACATACATGTAAGATACTCAGGACGGACTTAGATGTAAGATAACACAGGACGGACGTACATGTAAAATACTCAGGATGGACGTAGATTTAAGATACTCAGGACGACACATAGATGTAAAATACTCAGGTCGGAAGTACGTGTAAGAAATTCAGAACGGACGTATATGTAAGATACTCAGGACTGTATGTACATGTAATGAACTCAGAGCGGACGTCCATGTAAGATACCCAGGACGAACGTATATGTAAAATACTCAGGACGGACGTACATGTAAGATACTTAAAACGGACGTACATGTAAGATACTCAAAACGGACGTACATGTAAGATATGCAGGAAGGACACGTACATGTAAGATACTCAGGACGGACGTAGATGTAAAATACTCAGGACGGACGTGCATGTAAGATGCTCAGAACAGAGGTACGTGTAAGAAAATCAGGACGGACGTAGATTTAAGATAATCAGGGTGACACGTAGAAGTACAATACTCAGGTCGGACGTACATGTAAGAAACTCAGAACGGACGTACATGTAAGATACTCAGGACTTTATGTACATGTAAGGAACTCAGAGCGGACGTCCATGTAAGATACTCAGGTCGGACGTATATGTAAAATTCTCAGGACGGACGTATATGTAAAATACTCCGGACGGCCCATGCATGTAAGATACTCAGGATGGACGTACATGTAAGATACTTATGATCAGGACAACACGTAGATCCAAAATACGCAGTACGAACGTACATGTAAGATACTCATGACGGCCGTACATCTTAGATACTTAGGACGAACGTACATGTATGATAATCGTACGGATGTGCATGTAAGAGACTCATACAGATGTACATGTAAGATACTCAGGACGGACGTACGTGTAAGATATATAGGACGGACGTACATGTAAAATACTCATGACGGCCGTGCATCTTAGATACTCAGGACGGACATACATGTAAGATCATCACTCCAGAATACAATGTCAAACAAAAAACTATTGTTTGCCCTTTTGTGCATTTTCTTTTGGTCATTGTGTTGTCTTGTTCTTTGATATACGGTTTCTGATTGCCCTTGCACTTGTTCATTAGTGCGACCAATTTTCTTTCAAATGACCATCGGGAATTGAGTGGATAATATCGGTGTGTGATCAACCATACCGACGATAAGGTTTACACTGCAGATTCCACTAGCGGAGCAGGAATTTCTTGCCCTTCCGGAACACCTGAATTCACCCCCGGTTTTTAGTGGGGTTCGTGTTACTCGATCTTTAGTTTTATTTTTATGTTTTGTGGATCATTGCTTATTCTTTTGTACTTTTTCTTTTGGCCATTATGTTGTCTGTTCTTAGAAATACTGATTATAATTACCCCTTTGGTATCTTCAAACTCTTCTGATTCTTATAACATGCATTAGTACAGATAAGTATCTTGATTGATAATAAAATAAAACGCTAACTACAAATTTTTAAATGTCCAACATACAATTAAAAAATAAATATAAGAAAATGTGTTAATTACTGAAATAATACATTGCTAATCTATCGCTCGTATACTGCAGCCCCGATTGTTGGAGCATGTCGGAATATGTCGTTTAGGGACTGTGTGTGAGTCAGATGGAGGATAATGGCGTTTGTTTGGTGCTGCGGCCAATGCACTATGACGAGAAGATATATATGTGAGCAGCAACGTGTAAGTACACCGGAAATACGTACGCTTTACTGCTTCAATCAACTACCTGGTACAGGTACACCGGAAATGAGTAGTCTTTTCTATTTCCGTTAGCAATAAACATAGAGAGCATATTACTGTCAAGAGTACATAATGGTGTAGTGAATCGACTTTACTGCGAAAAGTTTGAAAAATGTAAAAAAAATTAAAAATTTAAATATAAATTAAAGAAAATGTGCTAATTAATGAAATTATAAATTGCTAATACATCGCACGTACACTTCAGCTCCGACTACAATACTATGTGAGAATAACCTTCATAGGAGCTGTGTAGGAATCAGGAGGATGGTTAATCCGGTGGTTGCTACGGTTTGGTGCTACGAAGAATGCTATGAGAAGCGTAGCTATATATGTGAGCAGCAACTTGTAAGTACCGCGGAAATAGTACGATTTACTGATTAACTACCTGGTACAGGTAAACCGAAAATGAGTAGTCTTTTCTATTTCCGTTAGCAATAAACATAGAGAACAGATTACTGTCAAGAGTACATAATGGTGTAGTGAATAGATTTTGACTGCGAAAAGTTTGAAGATACCATAGGAGTAATCAAATGCCGCAAATCGTAGAATGACCAACAATCCAATGGTTAACAGAAAAAAATACAATATGGAAAACAATGATATGCAAAACACTACACAGAAAACTAAATAATGGAACACACAATATTAATATAAGCGCTGTTATTTTACTTTCATTTGTGTCTATGTGCAAGATTGGATAGTCTCTTTTGTTCAATTACACCCATGAATGGCGGCAATAATTCAGCATTTACATTAGTAGTCTCTGAATAATTAATTAAGTGTCACTGATCCGATAGTAAGTTATAATTACGAAAAATGACAAATTAAAATACGATTCATCCTTTGGATCGATACTAAATAGACACATAGCAACTTCCGTTCTGATGCTAGTCAATTTGATCCAGTTACGAACGATTACCTATCATTTAATAGGTCAATTGATAATTAACAGTGGGAAGAAAGAAAACAAGTGAGCATGTGGTAAAACATAACACAAGTGAACATTGTTTAAAGAATAATGTTAAATATTATTTCTTCTTTTTCAGAATACGTGTCCTTAACCTAAGACTTCTAGAGTTTTTCTTCGTCAGTAATACAAACGTGGAATCGATATTTGACAATTATAATAATAAAATTATAAACTCCATGTTTCTTCCTTCTATTATACACGTCATAAAGCACATAATTATCAAAGATGTTTGGGTAATAAATATAAAAACTGGATTATTCGCCTTTGTCGATTAAAATTCTGCCTACAAAAGTGTTGGCTGATTTCGTGGATGACTACATTCAAGGTTCTCTCAGGATAGGATATATATAGGTACCTCTTCTGTGTACATTGTCTCACCTCCTCTGTGTAATTGACTGATTTGATATATATAGGTACCTCTACTGTATACATTGTCTTACCTTTTGTGTGTAATAGACTGATTGATATATATAGGTACCTCTTCTGTATACTTTGTCTTACCCCCTCTGTGTAATTGACTGATTCAAGTGGGTTGTGAGGTATCGTTTCTTATCTCAATAAGTTTTTTTCTTTACTTGCAGTAATCAGCACAAATCTTTATAGGTCCTTTCAAGTGACCTATTTTCACTCTGATATTGGTGTGATATTTTTCTTGTCATGAATATTGATGGATTGGTTATTATAGCTAATTCTACTAGAAACTATTCATAACTTGATGCTATTTATGTGACAACTAATTCTACCAGAATCTATTTATAACTTGATGCTATTTATATTACAATTATTTCTACTAGAAACTATTCATCATGTGGTGCTATTTATGCTTTTTTAGACATCACTATTAACCCAGATACATGTTATCATACTATCACGTGACATGTTCTATTGATGACAAAGGTCAAATTTTAAAGGGACGTCGTGGTCGTATGGTATCACTAAAGTTGTGAGTTTGAATATAATAGGTCGGAGGTTTTCTTCTGGTACTCCGGTCGCCACGATTTAACTGAACTATTGCTGAAAGTGGCGTTAAACACGATAGTCTCCTGAGATTGTCATGTAATCTGTGTCAAGCTGTTCTAACGTACATAGACTACCGAATGGTTATTGCAGTTAGAAGTGAAACCTGATATAAACAACAGTAATATACAAATAAAGGTAACACATATCAATTCTTCAGACAAGAACTCTACAAACCGTGATTTAAGATGCTACATCGACAAGGTATCACCTACCTCATTGGTGGTACATTCTGTTCATTATTATCGGCCTAGCTAGTAATCAGTTGACTACGATAATTCATTGACCCTGCTCCTTTACTGTCGATGGTAATTCATTTTTGTGATGGTATGTTGTCTTTTTCAGTGGAAGCGAATCTGTGCATGTTTTTATCGTTTTGATATGCATTGATGTTGGATATACAATTATCAAGAGTGATGGGGTCTCATTTACCGGTATAATCACACCACCTTTTTGCGTCTTTCCTACTTTTAGCATGATATGCCGTGGTATTTTTTCAAGTTCAATGAGTTGAGGTTAGAGGTTGTTACTGGCTGTATTGTGTAAGTTTACTTTTCTTATATATTGGGTATACATCCAAATCATTATGTACAACTGTATCCATGTCGTTTATGTCCACCACATCCATAGCGATCATTTACCACAATAAAAACAGCTGACGATATTCAGCATTCGTCGGGAGCATGATAGCTGTTACATCACACAGGCAGTTTATTCAGTTCCACCCACGATCGACAACATTCTATGTGATCAGGATAGCTGCTACATCACCCACTCAACTTATTTAGTTCCACCCACGATCTACAGTATTCTAGGGTGAATGAGCGCTGTTATATCACACATGCAGTTTATTTAGTTCCATCCACGATCTACAGCATTCTAGGGGAGCAGTATAGCTATTACATCACACATGCATTTTATTTAGTTCAACCCACGATCTACAGTGTTCTAGGGGATCAGCATAGCTCTTACATCACATAGGCAGTTTATTTAGTTCCACCCACGATCTTCAGCGTTCTAGGGGAGCAATATAGCTCTTACATCACACAGACAGTTTATGTAGCACCACCCACGATCTTCAGTGTTCTAGGGGAGCAGTGTATCTGTTACACCACTCAGGCAGTTTATTTAGTTCCAACCACGATCTACATAATTCTAGGGGAGCGGGATAGCTGTACATCACAGAGAGAGTTTATTTAGTTCCACCCACGATCTACATAATTCTAGGGGAGCGGGATAGCTGTACATCACAGAGATAGTTTATTTAGTTCCACCCACCATCTACAGCATTCTGGGGGAACAGGATAGCTGTTACATCACACAGGCAATTTATTTCGTTCCATCCACGATCTACAGCATTCTACGGGAGCGGAATAGCTGTTACATCACACAGTAAGTTTCTTTAGCTCCATCCACGATCTTCAGCGTTCTAGGGGAGCAGTGTACATGTATCTGTTACATTACACGGGCAGTTTATTTCGTTCCATCCACGATATACAGTATTCTATGGAGCAGGATACCGGTAGCTGTACATCACAGACACAGCTTATTTAATTCCACTCACGATCTGCAGTATGCTAGGGGATCGGGATAGCTGTACATCACAGACAGTTTATTTAGTTCCATCCACGATATACAGAATTCTAGGGGAGCAGATTAACTGTACATCACAGAAACAGTTGATTTAGTTCCACCCACGATCTACAGTATTCTATGGGAGCGGGATACCGGTAGCTGTACATTACAAAGACAGTTTATTTAGTTCCACCCACGATCTACAGAATTCTAGGGGAGCAGGACAGCTGTTACATCACCCAGGCAGTTTATTTAGATCCACCCACGATCTACAGCATTCTAGGGGAGTGGGATAGCTGTACATCACAGAGACAGTTTATTTAGTTCCACCCACGATCTACAGCATTCTACGGGAGCAAGATAGCTGTGCATCACAGAGACAGTTTACTTAGTTCAACCCACGTCTACAGCATTATAGGGGAGCGGGATAGCTGTACATCACAGAGACAGTTTATTTAGTTCCACCCACGATCTACAGCATTTTACGGGAGCAAGATAGCTGTACATCACAGAGACAGTTTATTTAGTTCCACCCTCGATCTACATCATTCTAGGGGAGCAGGATAGTTGTACATCACAGAGACAGTTTATTTAGTTCCACCCACGATCTACAGCATTTTACGGGAGCAAGATAGCTGTACATCACAGAGACAGTTTATTTAGTTCCACCCTCGATCTACATCATTCTAGGGGAGCATGATAGTTGTACATCACAGACAGTTTATTTAATTCCACCCACAATCTACTGCATTCTAATGGAGCAGGATAGCTGTTACATCACACAGGCAGTTTATTTAGTTCCACCGACGATCTATAGTATTTTAAGGGAGCAGGATAGCTATTACATCACAGAGACAGCTTACTTCGTTCCACCAACGATCTACAGTATTCTAGGGAGTGGGATAGCTGTACATCACAGAGACAGCTTACTTATTTCCACCCACGATCTACATTATTCTAGGGAAGCGGGATACCGGTAGATTTACATCACAGGGACAGTTTATTTAGTTCCACCAACGATCTTCAGCATTCTAAGGGAGCAGGATAGCTCTTATATCACACAGTAAGATTATTTAGCTCCACCCACGATCTTCAGCGTTCTAGGGGAGCAGTGCATCTGTTACATCACACAGGCAGTTTATTTAGTTCCATCCGCGTTCTACAGGATTCTAAGGGAACATGATAGATGTTACATCACACAGGCAGTTTATTTAGTTCCATCCACGATATACAGTATTCTATGGAGCAGGATACCGGTAGCTGTGCATCACAGAGACAGTTTATTTAGTTCCACCCACGATCTACAGCATTCTAGGGGAGCAAAGTATCTGTTACATCACCCAGGCAGTTTATTTAGTTCCATCCACGATATACAGCATTCTATGGGAGTGGGGTAGCGGTACATCACAGAGACAGTTTACTTAGTTCCACCCACGATTTACAGTATTCTAGGGAGCAGGATACCTGTACATCACAGAGACAGTTTATTTAGTTCCATCCACGAACTTAAGCATTCTAGGTGAGCAGGATAGCTGCTACATCACCCAGGCAGTTTATTTAGTTCCACCCACGATCTACAGCATTCTAGGGGAGCAGGTTAGCTGTTACATCACCCTGGCAGTTTATTTAGTTCCATCCACGATCTACAACATTCTAGGGGAGAAAGATAGCTGTTACATCATCCAGGTAGTTTATTTAGTTCCACCCACCATCTACAGCATTCTTTGGGAACAGGATAGCTGTTACATCACACAAGCAATTTATTTAGTTCCACCTATGATCTACAGCATTCTAGGGAGCAGGATAGCTGTACATCACAGAGACAGTTTACTTAGTTCCACCCACGATCTACAGTATTCTAGGGAGCAGGATAACTGTACATCACAGAGACAGTTTACTTAGTTCCACCCACGATTTACAGTATTCTAGGGAGCAGGATAGCTGTTACATCACAGAGACAGTTTACTTAGTTCCACACACGATCTACAGTATTCTAGGGGAGCGGGATAGCTGTTACATCACACAGTAAGTTTATCTAATTCCACCCACGATCTGCAGTATGCTAGGGGAGCGGGATAGCTGTACATCACAGAGACAGTTTATTTAGTTCCACCCACGATCTACAGCATTATAGGGGAGAAGTGTAGCTGTTACATCCCACAGGCAGTTTATTTAGTTCCATCCACGATATACAGGATTATAGGGGAGCAATGTATCTGTTACATCACACAGGCAGTTTATTTAGTTCCATCCATGATATACAGTATTCTAGGGGAGCAGGATACCGGTAGCTGTACATCACAGAGACAGTTTATGTAGTTCCACCCACGATCTACAGCATTCAAGGGGAGCAGGATAGCTGTACTTCACAGAGACAGTTTATTTAGTTCCACTCACAATGTACGGCATTCTAGGGGAGAAGGATAGCTGTTACATGACCCAGTAGTTTATTTAGTTCCATCCACGATTCTCAGCATTCTAGGGGAGTAGGATAGCTGTTACATCACACAATAAGTTTATTTAATTCCACCCACGATCTACAGTATGCTAGGCGAGCGGGATAGCTGTGCATCACAGGGACAGTGTATTTAGTTCCACCCACGATCAACAGCATTCTATGTGAGTAGGATACTTGTTACATCACCCTGGCAATTTATTTAGTTCCACCCACGATCTACAGCATTCTAGAGGAACAGGATAGCTGTTACATCACACAGGCAGTTTATTTAGTTCCACTCGCGATGTACAGCATACTAGAGGAGCAGGATAGCTGTTATATCACCCTGGCAGTTTATTTATTTCCACCCATCATCTACAGCATTCTAGGGGAGCACGATAGCTGTTACATCACCCTGGTAGTTTTTTTGTTCAACCCACGATCTACATCATTGTAGGGGAGCAGGATAGCTGTTACACAACCAAATCAGTTTATTTGGTTCAATTTTTAATATGGAAAATGATAATTTCACTAAATGATTGATGTATTTAAGAAAACATCCTTTCTATACAAGGTATATATAGATAGTACCAACCATTTATAGTCAGGAAGACACTATATAATCAGTCATGTCAAAATAACATAAAAAAAGTGCATCCGCAAGGAATATTTTTTTAATTTGTCGAGCAAGTTGGGTTCTGATGATGGCCTTTATACATAAGGTATGTTTATCTAAAAATAGTGGCGTTATCTTTAAATGTATCAAGCAATGAAAGTGAGAGGTCATGTATATGTATGTTACGTGTCTCAATTCTGCAGCTTTCATCAAATTAATCAAAGAGTGTTTACAAGTAGAAAAAAAAACGTAGATATATAATTTAGTGCACACGTCGCGCTTCTGGAATAGCCTTCATCAGGTATGCTCAAAACCAAAATAAATTAACATTGTTCGTGAGCAAGAAAAACAAAAGGCCTAAACGGTATAGCAAATCGTCTGTTTTGAGCTTAGCTGCAACCTGGTGCATTCGTGTCCCATGCACATAATTATTTTTATTCATATGTTTGTGCCAAGGAAGCAAAAACTCCTTATATTGAGGTTTGTAGTCCGTGTTGCACGGTCTGTAGTTTCTTGTGTAGAGTTTTGTATGTCATTGTTTGTTTTTGTTCTTTTTCATTTGATCATTGTATTGTCTGTCCTTTGATTTACAGCTTCTGATTACCTCTTTTGGAATCAGGAAAATTTTCTAATTTTTTTCTACTTATTAAATGTCTTAAATGATAATCGTATTAGTATTTATATGCCTGTTCTGACAAATTTACGACTAGCTTAACACCACTACTTTTATTGAAGTGTTTGTCGGTATCTATTTTATTGATGTGTTTGTCGGTATCTATTTTATTGAAGTGTTTGTCGGTATCTATTTTATTGAAGTGTTTGTCGGTATCTAGTTTATTGAAGTATAAAATAATATTGTGTTTACTTGCATTGACTATCTAGAATAGTGGTTAATGTGAAAAAAATAATCTACGACCGGTTCAGGAATTGACATGATATCTAGAATAGTGGTTAATGTGAAACAAATAATCTACGACCGGTTCAGGAATTGACATGACATCTAGAATAGTGGTTAATGTGAAACAAATAATCTACGACCGGTTCAGGAATTGACATGATATCTAGAATAGTGGTGAATGTGAAACAAATAATATACGACCGGTTCAGGAATTGACATGATATCTAGAATAGTGGTTAATGTGAAACAAATAATCTACGACCGGTTCAGGAATTGACATGATATCTAGAATAGTGGTTAATGTGAAACAAATAATCTACGACCGGTTCAGGAATTGACATGATATCTCAAAATGTATTATCATCATACAGAGTGTTTAATCACCTTTAAATGAGCACTGTCTTTCTATGCATTTCCATATCACCACGAATTTTGTCACTTCGAATGCCACTCACGCGAGGTGTACGCGATACGACATTACGTGATGAAGTTTGTCAGTGACTTGCGGCAGTTCAGTGTTTTTTTCCGGGTACTCCGGTTTCCTCCACCAATAAAACTGACCCCAACGATATCAATAAATATATTGAAAGTGGTACTGAACTTTTCATTTTATTTCTACTTACTAGGTAGTACATGACTATTGTTCTTGGTTGGACATTTATTTTATTTCTATTTACTAGGTGGTACTGGACTATTGATCTTGATTGGACGTTCATTTTATTTCTACTTACTTTTGGTTTTTTTTTTTGCGGAATTGTAGTGGACAGCACAAGACATAATTCGGAACGTAAAGACACATAATAGGCCACCACAAGAAACTTAAATGAGGAGCAACACGAACCTCACCAAATATCGGGGATGCTCGCAGAGTAAGTAGTTTTTGCTTCTTATAAAATACCCGCCGTGTTGCTCATATATATAGTCAAGTCTGGTAAAAGTCTGGCAGTGATAGAGGAAATAAAACATCTACGTAAAAGTGAAAGATCGATTGTCATTTGAGATATGGATATTTCATAACAGTCAAGCATCATGGGTAAGTGTTGATAAACTAATCGAAAACTGGTTTATTCAACACGCAAAATATGTGTTGCATGCATCAATGAAGGAAGTCCAATTACCTTTATAATTTTGATGCTCACCACTGGGGCATGTATTAGTCACAGGAACATTTCGTCGATTCTCCTGTGCCGTAAGTTATAACTATTATTTTTATTTCATTGAAGGAGCAGACATCTCCACCATGTTTGTTTACATCGACAACTGCACGATGTCTGTTGCGTTTAATAAAAAGGGACGCAACTCTAAGTCCTCGAGCCTTCATTTACATTATAATGCCCGTGGACATTATCAAATTAATGACTGGTGGGTCTCTTTAACGCAGATTAATGCATGACACATGACTATGTCTACACCCATGAAAAAGTTGAATTTAGAATAGATACGAAATAATACAGTGTTGTTTAGAGAGGCATTATACACTGGTCACTCAAAATGTATTCATAATAGCTTAATAGCTTAATGTAAGCTTCCTAGTGTCGCACTGAACTATATTAATATGATAATAGGTGCTACCTAACTTGGGACGAAGTCCAATATTTTTTTTAAACAATATTAACTCGGATATATGGACCTATAATATTTTTTCAAAGTAGACCGAGGGTGGATCCAGATTTTCTTAAAAGAGGGGGCAAATAGGGGGACCCAGACCCAAATCTTCCGTCGTTTTGTAAGTCCCGATGTAGGTACGAAACGACCAGGTTACGAAACGTCCGCATCCGATTTTCTGCACAGATTTAACCATGTATTGACTTCCGGTATGTCATTTCCGGTGCATGAAAATTTTGTCATTAGTATATAGAAAAAAATTGCTATTTCTACCATAGTTGGGACTTCGTCCCATAATATGATAATAGGTGTTGCCTACCTTGGGACGAAGTCCAATAATTTTTTTAAACAATATATCGGGGACCAAACTCCGGACAGTTTTCGTATCCGCTACGGAACATGGTTCATAACCGGAAGTAGTAAATAAACTTTATTGTACTATAGCTTTAATTAGTTTGCACATTTTGTTGTTCACGTGCGATGCTTTATTCACGAGAAAAGCCGTCATTAGTTTTATACATCATAAAAATTGTAAACATTGTCGGTCATCTTTGTTTATGGTTGTCAAGGACTACTTCACGCTATATCTGGCAATATTTTGAACAGGTTCCACTTCTCACGAGAGCTGCAACTTTATTTTTTTTTCTACATCCTTATACCCGTTCTTGGTTTTATTTATACAATATGTCGCTTTTAGTACTCGTGCCCCTACAAGAGCAATTGTTTACTGCATCGAATTTTTTGCAGAAACCCACTGTAGCTGTACATGTATTGCTTCCGGTATGTCATTTCCGGTGCATGAAAATTTAGTCATTAGTATATAGAAAAAAATTGCTATTTCTACCATAGTTGGGACTTCGTCCCATATTACAATATTGATATTTGTCAGCACCTTGTGTTGAAAAACAATGTGTTGAACCATTTACAGCGGCACCTATGAGGAAGTGCTATTACCAGTCTACCGACATGAAAACATGGCAGGTTGCAAAGGCAAGTATAAATCTTTTCTGTAAGTGTTCGACAGGTAAAATCACTACTTCGTATGTTATTTTTACTTGGACTATGTCAAGTAAACGCCGCCTATATTTGTAACCAACCGATATATTACGGATTTATCTTAAAAATACATAACTGTCGTATAAATTTTAGTTGTTTTTTTTTCTTTTTAAATTTTTTTTTTTCCGTTTTGCTTTTTTACCTCTTACATAGGTAGAAGCATATTAAATGTATAGTGTATTTTATTTCATTTTTCGAATTCTAGATGTCCCTTTACGTACCTCTTATATTCATTCTACGATGACGTCAAAATATGTGTCACATGATATTCCTGTATGAGATGTCCCATGAAGGAAATTCGTGAAATAATTTTCTAAAGCAACACAATTTCATAAGTAGTGAATTTTATAAACGTAATACATATAAAATTACATAACAAATCACAGTGTTTGGGAAACAATTTCAATCATTTAAATGATATGTAAGCAAAAACATGTCGTGGCCCCATGACTTCGAAAGTTTTAGAATACACGTTTACTAGTTTATAAAATGATGTGACATTGTCAAGTTTGTTATTGTAAAGTCGTGGAACATAGCAGTTCGCTGAATCCATCTGGTGTTTGTGACGGAATTAACTGTTGTAATAGTAGTTACGACTGTTTTAAGTATACAAAACATGGTTTGTCATAAATACATGTATTATTCCGTATTATGTTATTGACTCTATTTTTCTCCTTCATGTTGTGATTGTTTTTTTTTTTTATTTGTTTGGTTTTTTTTGGTTTTTTTTGTTTTTTTTTTTGGACAGAAAGAAGACGTACATATATTCCAAGTTTGTAATCCAAATATGCTTGAAGAACTAAAAGTTGTGTAATAAGCTAAACTTGTAATATATATTTCATATCAAGCTTGCGACGGGTCGGTGGTTTTCTTCACGCACTCAGGTTTCACCCACCAATAAAACCGACTTCCAGAATATACAACTGAAGTGTGGTGGATATGTCCCTTGTTGTGTTACGGTGAATACACATAGTCATAGGATTGCAAACTGAAAAAATTCCGCGAAATGTTATTAACGTCTTTTGCACATAACCAACATGACGTCATTGACGTCATATGAAGACTTCCAGTTTGAAACGTAAAGATTAGACGTTACTTTGCTAAGTGTACGCTTTAGTTTTGATCAAGTTTAACTAAAATAAGTTTTCAATGTAAGCATTTTAATTATTTTTGTGCATTGTTGTCAATATGACA
>MJUT01007487.1:21135-32381 GCA_002080005.1 Gigantidas platifrons
TGTCTATCTCCTTTTAATTTTCAGTCACATTATTGTGATTATTATTGATGGTTGTCTATCTCCTTTTAATTTTCAGTCACATGATTGTGATTATTATTGATGGTTGTCTATCTTCTTTTAATTTTCAGCCATATGATTGTGATTATTATTGATGGTTGTCTATCTTCTTTCAATTTTCAGCCATGCACATTATTGTGATTATTATTGGTGGTTGTCTATCTCCTTTTAATTTTCAGTCACATGATTGTGATTATTATTGATGGTTGTCTATCTCCTTTTAATTTTCAGCCACATTATTGTGATTATTATTGATGGTTTTCTATCTTCTTTTAATTTTCAGCCACATTATTGTGATTATTATTGGTGATTGTCTATCTTCTTTGAATTTTCAGCCACATGATTGTCTTCCTATTTTTATTTACAATTTGTTTATCATTTCTTGGTATCTTCTACCTTTCACGAACAGTATCCTTTTATCTGGATTGAACAAAGTTAATCAAAGATGGTCCTCAATACCACCACTAATAGTAAGCCAACATGAACAACTCCACTGGTTTACCATAAACTTTAAACCTCACCTTGAAGTAATAAAATAATTACTCCCAGTCTAAACGCATATAAAACATGACCACAAACAATTGAAATCTACTTTCTTTCAATGGGATAGGGGCTAGAGTTAATGGGACCATATAGTCCATCTCTTGCTTTCTAGATTCCCACATTGGATCAAACTTCTTAAAACCGCATCGGCGTGCTCGTCTCGAGTGCGGCAGATCGTGGGTTCGAGTCAAACCAAAGACTATAAAATTGGTATTTGTTGCTTCTCTGCCAAACACGCAGTATTAAGGAGAAAGAACAAAGACTTGGTTGGCTGGGAATCAGAATAATGTGTCCGAGTGGAGCAACATGTCTACCCGCGGCCTGTTGTTTCAGTGAGCTAGCACTATAAAAATCCAACTCAGCGTGTTGGTCTAGTACAAAGTGAACTTCATCATCATCTCATTGAAAATTAACTTGTTCCTACCATGATATAGCTGAAAAATTGCTGAATTGGAGTTAAACAACAATCACTCACTCAAACTTCTAATATTTGATATAATCTGGGAGTAATAAAACAAATGGGTTATATTTCTCCCAGATATAATCCATGACCCATGCTGAAGGGTTAGAAGGTTATGGTGTTTAGCACATAATGTTATATTGAGTACACCTCACAATGGGCCATGTTGAATTCAATCATTTGTAGTATCGGACAAAAATATCTTTTTTAGGGTCCTGCTCAAACTTTGTTCTACAGTGGTGTTCATCTTTGCATATCAGTTTGACACATAAAACATACAGTTGTTAAACGACCATCCAAGGAACATTCCAGCTGTCAAATCATATAGAGGTTTCAGATAAGAATAATTTTAAAGATATTTCCTATAGGATCCGTTAGATTTGTCTTGTGATGTATAGCAGTTATCAAGAGGTTAGGGCTGGAATCCCATTAACCGGTTTTACCAGTTTGTGGCCGTCACAAGCCTGTACCTGGATTTCCAATGTCATATGGGGGCCGTCCTGACCGTGATTGTATGGCAATTGGATTTATAACTACCTATGCAATCAGTGCCTATCACTACTAACGTTGCGAGTTTGAACCCCGCTCACGCAAGGTGTACTCGATACAACATTATGTGATAAAGTTTGTGAGTGATTTGCTGCAGGTCAGTGGTTTTCTTCGTTGTATTCCGTTTTCCTCCAACAATAAAACTGACCACCACAAAATAACTGAAATAGTGTTGAAAGTGGCATTAAACACCACAACCCCCAATGTCATATGTCGTGGTCTTTTTTGTGTTCAGTGAGTTAGGGTGAGAGGTGGTTGTACATTTTGTTTATATTAGTGGAATTATTGACCATCGCTGTTTAAACTTTCTTTTCATAATAATGCAAAAATATCATTTTATCATTTTTTTATTTACAAATTTCAAATATGTTATTTTGACCACTTTACCTTTTCTTTATGCTATTTGTAAACTTGTTTGTAATACTAGTATTCTGTTAATCTCTAGTGTCCACTGGAAATGTATTTATAATTAATTGTATTGTAAAAGCAAATATATTTCATATTGTTTGTATTAAAAGTGGCATTAATTACCATATCAACCCTGCCCCCACTAAGTTTTTATGTGACCTCGCATCTACACTTTTCAATGTGTTCTAGAGTTATATGTCGTGCTGACTTGATTTTATGATTAAAACTTGGTACTCCATTATTTTCTAAGTTTTTGACTAGTGACCATATTTGGGCACTAGTATTTGCATATCACATAATATACTCGTTGAAACTGAATAGATTGACTGACTTGGTTGCTTAAATTCCAGCAGTAAATATTTCATTTATATTCCAGATGAGAACAAGTTCAGCAATACATAAAAACACACAGAACTGAGGGAGGAATAGGACAACCATGCTAATGACTTTCAACTGCACCACTGGAAAAGTTGGAGAGCTGGGGAGGAAAGAAAATCTTAGCTATCCATAGTGGTCACAATGTGTCTAATCTTTTTTTAAATCAACAAAAGAAGTCTCTAACCTACAGGGAGCACGACACTTTCAAAATATGCTGTGGTTCATGGTCCAGCTTTACTTTTTAATAACTGACAACCTCCATAGAGAGGGAACCCCCTACCTGTGGAACAGGCTTGGCAGCTCTGTGTGGTGAGCCATAGGATCCATCACCAATACCCAGAGCTGAAATAGATATAGGTGTGAAATGTGAAAGAAAAAAAAATTCTTTGTGTTGATTCATCTAACATACTAGATCTGCATGGACATTTTATTGATAACATGAAGGATTAAAATAAATGCACATTATAATTATAAACATTGCTTTACAAGTAAAATATGATACACATATGAAACATATCTATCTAAGCACATACAAAACATCATATTAGTTTCAGCTAAAACCCTCCAGTACAAGTTGATGGCTAAATGACATTTGACAACATTTACTAGTAGAATGAACTGGATATGCTGTAAAAACAGGACAAAGATGGTGGAAACTATAAATAAATTATCAGTTTTATAGTTTTTTTTTTCTCGTAATTTGTTTATTTTTCCAAGAACAGATTTATACATATGACGTGTACAGAATCTACACATGGGGAAAACTAGCTGGTAGATATAATAATAAAACTGGTTTCAGCTAAATGTTCTATTAATAAATCGAAATAAATATTTTACAAAACAAATAAACAATGTTCACATATGGTAGTCCAATAAAACAATTACGGTAAGTCCAGTATAACAATAAAACGTTCACAACATACGATGTCCATACACTATTCGATCCGGTACATACCTGTTAACCCTCCCGCATTTCGCGGGAGACTCCCGCTTTTGAGCTCGGCCTCCCGCGCGGGAGACTAAAAACTCCCGCTTTGAAATACTTCTCCCACATTATCTCCCGCGACCATAAATTTGATTAAAATCGAAAAGTTGGACGCCATTTTTGTTGTTTTTATCAGCTGGGTCATTAAAACATTTACGTGAATCAGCCGATTGTTACTCGGAATTCTCTCGGTTTTTACTAGAAACGCCGATAATGTAAGTTGTTTACAATATCGAGTGGATAACTACACGAATCAAAGTTGTGAAAAAAGAAAATTTGAAGGCGAGTATCGTTCAATTACTTACTTAAATACGAAAAAAAAAAAAAAAAATATATACAGTTCAACTATGTCACAATCAAGGAGACGTTGGAATTCAGGACCTAGCACCCCTTCTTCAAAGAAAAAGAAACATTATTGCAAATTCTTGGAGGACTGGACAAAATTATACGATTGGGTGCAGCCTACTTCTTTAGGGAATGATATGGCATTTTGCAAACTTTGTTCTACAAATTTTAGTGTCAGCCATGGTGGTGTATATGATATTAAAAGACATGCTGATGGAGATTCACACAAAAAAGCAGTTGCTTCAACAAGGAAATCAACCAATCTTAAAAATGCAGACCCAGAGAGAATGTTTTCTATGTTAAAAAACAATCCAGACAGATATGAGATCTGAGTTGAACAATGACACACTTTGTTCTTTATTATGTGCAAAGCAAAATCAAAACTTGTGTTATGAGTACGAACCAAGTGACTCTGTTCTAAGATCAGCAAAACAAGCTGTATTGTCCTACCAAAGTGGTTTGAAGTAATGTTGCTCAGCAACAACAATAAAAGTTGTACAGTAAATTTTGTTTGCTTTAATCTAAAAAATTTAGTGGGAAAAAGTTCGTCACGCAAAATCTCCCACATTAAATAGTTGGAATGTGGGAGATCTCCCACATACACAATCTCTGAGGTTAACAGGTATGCCGGTATCCTAATTGATTTTTACGCTATTTCGAATCTGAATTTATACAAATTTTCATGACAACGACTTGTTGTTACTCATGAAATGACATGTTGAAACGTATCGGATTATGTGCGAGTTATAACAATACATATGAAATCAACATAAAAAAGGTAATTAAAACTTGATCTCCTTAATTTGACACATTTGACTTGAAACAACTACTTTGACAATGAGCACATATTGCTATTGAATTAAATTAAAGTTCCCGAAATAATTGAATTTACATTAAAAACATTTAAAATACAAAAATGTAATTTTTATAAAATTTACAACATGACACATACATGATTCTATATACACAATGTTTCAGTACACAAAAGTTACAATGTAAAATCAAATTGGTCTTCATAACATACTGTTTTGTAATAACTTTTGAAATTCAAAGTTAGCATTTTATGTTATACATATATTTTAATATCATAGATATATTTGAATATTAACCACTCAATACCACCTCCAGATCTAACCATTTTCTTTTAACATGCTCCTTTTGAATTGCTGACAGATATATCATTGATGCCTTTTCAATATTTATAGCACATTTCAGGAATTCAAGATCACCTTCTAAATTAGGGGCCCTGCATTTGCATCTGCAGACATATATATAATATTTCAAAATAATTAAAACATTGTTGATAGTGCCCTGGGCTTAACTGTGTTCAGTCAGGCCAAAAATTATGTCATTTGCATTAAAGGGTAACCTAACGCCACAGATTTTTAGGAAATTGCCAATTGAAAACCAAAAGTTCTGAACATAATTACATTCCCAAAAGATGTGAACCACACTTTCTTTGGTTTCTGTACAAAATGTACAGAGCTCAGTTTCTTTTAACCCAAATTTATATAGAAAGGAATTTGTAATTAGGAATTCTATGTATAAGTTTATATTGAAAGTCCTGTAATTTAGTATCTTTTGTAACAGAGAAAGGTATACAGTAAATGAAACTCCAATCTTCAATAACAAAACCCTGTATGTACTTCCTTTTCCCATTTACTCTGTATGTTTAAAGGAAGCATTTTTACATTCAGTTTTATAGTTACTATATAAAATGAAGAAACTATAGGAATCATATTTGCTGCCTATATGAAGTGGGTAATTATGCTGATTTAGATTCCTGTCACTAATATCAAACATTTGAATCTGAATGAGTGTTGATTAAAATCCTTATAACTGTTCTTTTAATATTATTATTTCCGGTCACACGGTTCTTTGTAATCATAGCCTAAATAATCAAATATATCTTCTTCTGACGTCACTGGTAAAGGTTCACCAGGGATTCCTGTAAACAAAAAAGAGAATACATGTTTATAATTCAGTGAATGTTTATATAGTTTCAGTCTAATCAGTGTCTTAGTTTCTAAAAGAATTTTCATTATAACAGTTTCCCCTAGGTTCCAATGTGACTTATGTCCTTTGGTGGCAGACTAGTACAAGAAATGTAAACATTGGATGGACTATCTAATGACCATTCATGTATAATTTGAGTTCAACCATCTCTGATCTCTAATCTGAATTACAGTATATACATGTACATAACTTTGGGAAAGGTTTTTAAACATCTACATGACTCTACAATTCATACCAGTGTCCACTAGCCCCTGGCTAGTTAGGAAACATTTTTTACTCGCAATCAAAAGTATATTACTAGCCAGATTAATAAAGATACCACTTCGTACTACACAACTCCAATATGTATTTATTTGTACATAATTAATAATGCCCTGAATGAGACAGAATATGCTCAGTAGAGAAATGGGCTTTTGCTGATACCATATTTAATAAACATTTTTTTTATGTTTCAGAATTTTATTATGATAAACAAGACATTTAAATTTGTTTCTTCTAGGTAACAAATTTGGTATTGTTAGCAATATCTGGACCTGTCTTTCTGCAAATATCACAATACATAACATTATTACTGGAATCATAAGTGAGCCACAAAAACTCTGAAGTCCAAACTTCCAGATATCGTGGAATTTACGCTTTTCAGCTTTAGAACCCGAACCTTCACCACTATTTTGGTTTATACTTGTTGCAGCTTCATGATCGGTCGATTTAACCGGTTTATTTTTAGCGAAAATTTTTATTTTCAGGTTTTGTTTTTTGCTCATCATGGTCACTTGCAAGCGTTAAAAGTATGTGATTAAAAACTTTTATGTCTGATTCAATTGTGTGGCTTAAAAGACCAGATAATCAATGTCAGAATTTAAATTGAAAAATATTATCGGTGAGGGAACGAAAATGATTCGGAAATTTCAACTCTCCATCTGCCTATCAAAATAAATATTTTACTTGCATTTTACAAAAGTAACTCGCAAATGCGAGTGTTTTGGTCACATTGTAGAGCCCTGATCTATCATATTAAGTTCTCCTGTCATATCCTATGCTGAAATATGTTTCCTGGATATGACCCCATTAAGACTTCCAATCAGCAAAAAAAAAAAAAAAAAAAAAAATTTTTATATGCCAATATAAAGTGAAAATGAATATAAAAATAATGATTACCAGTACATTTGAGTGTACATGTATTGATTAATGAGCACTATGTGGCTGGTTTATACATGAGCAATTCTAAGTACAATACTATTTATTGTCCATTTTTTACGTAACAAACAGCTGGTAATTCTGGGGAGTTCACGGCAAGCACTCTCATAACTGATAATCAATAAATTTATTGATAAATATTGTCAATTTGTGTCGAAATATTTTTCTTGATTAAAAATAATCCAACATTTTGTTGTTTATTTATGATATATGAAGTAATTTTTCACAAACAAATATATTTCTACTTTCATATGATGATATGCGTCAATGTAGAGGCGTTGAGTGGTTGTATAAAAAAGATACAGGAAACATATAATTTTCGCAGACAAAAATGGCTTCAAATATAACAGCAATGTATATCTGGTCTTACACCAATTAATTACCTGTACTTCCTAGTGGCCTCAGAGTGTATTCATTCAGTGTAAAACCTTTCTCTAAAGCATGTGCTCTCATGTTCTTATTAAACACATCACTTCCAGTAAAATACAGTAGAGCACAGTAATACTGGTCAAATGGTATTAATCTAAAACAAATATATCACAAATAAAAATTACAATGTCAAACAAAAATATACATAAACTTGGTCTAAGATAACTGCCACTCTGTTATTTGTTTGTTGTCTTTGATTTAAATTTTTTTTTTTTATCTAATTCCGCATAAATACATTGTTTGGTTCGTCTTTACCTCCAGTTGTTTGTAGGAGGGCTCATGTCTTATTCACATTATTTCTGTTTATTTACGTATAGTGGTGTCCAACACATATTGTGTTGTGGTTTTGCTTTGCTTTTCTTCGTCTTGTGTGCTCTATTGTCTTTCCGTGATTGCCACTTTGGTATTCTCTAGCGTTTATTAATTTTATTTTGAAAAACAAAATAGAATTAATAAACGTTAGAGAATACCGAAGGGACAATCAAGGAAAGACAATCCAGAGAAACTGGCAACATAGTTGTCTAAGCTATATATTTTTTCATTCTTTATTTTATAAACAATGGATAATATTTCATTACGACAACTGTAAGGAATGTGGTTGTCTTGTACATGGAGTTCTATATTTGGTAAATCAAAATATTGGCAAAACCGAATTGCTTATTTATATTTATACCTGTGAACAACTAAATGTTTTTGCCACAAAGAATTATTCCAGCATAGCATGTAATGAAGTGTATAACATCCCCATGGCAACAAATGTTATTGTTAATTTATTTTAGCATGAATGCCATAATCAATTCTAAACTGATACAGTGATACTGTATCACTGTCAGTAAAAAAAACGGAAGTTGTATGAATTTACTTTTTAACAAAATAACATGTTCATTTAACAAAAATCACAAAATATTTCATTCTCTTGTATTTGAATATTAACATTTTAGGAGTAAATTCTAATGAACATTCAAGAGACTAGACTCTTTATTGGTATGTTCTATAATGTTAACTAACCTGATATCTATTCTTCTGAATTTTCTCTCTTCTTCACCATCTTTTGTCTTCAGTCTACATACCCCCTGAAAATATATACACTCTAAGTTAGGGTTAGGGTTATGGTGCTTAACACCACTTTCAACTATATTTCAGTTATATAGACTCTGTAAATTAATATCATTTCAATATTTTTTCTGGTTCCTATTTTTCTTGGGGAGATGAGGGTATTTTAGCTTCAGGCTACTAGAATATCCATTATCCCATCATTATCAGGGTTACTCACGGCTGATTACACTCCAATACTCTCAACTCATCACCCATTGGTCACTGAGAGAAATTCTTGTGGTCATGAATTATTATTAGGAGCCATTTTAAAATAACGAGGATCAGCTAAACCATTTCTTCAATCAAACTGGGTTTTTTTCAAGAAAAATTCAGAAATGTTCACTTTTGATTAACAAAGCCACTTCATCTTATGTAAGGATTTACAGAAATAGAAATCTGCAATGGAGTAAAATCTTTTTTTACTGGAAGCATAGCTCAATCTGTGATTGTAAAATCATCTGCTGACGTCAGTAAATATTCAAACATAACACAAGTAATTCATTCAGTAAAACTGACTCTGCTATTGTACTGTCCATGTATATAATAATAATAATAATTTTATTGATTTAAAGTCCAAACATTGAACAATTATCAATACAACATATACAATAAAACAGAACTAAGCTAAATACATATACAGTCCGACCTGTATTAAGAGGACACATTTGGGACAAAGAAAAAATGGCCTTATAAGACAGGTGACCTCTTAAAAGAGGTTCAATTTATATGAATTTATCAATACAAAGATGACCTCTTAATACAGGTGACTGCTTAATAGAGGTGACTGCATGGGCAGGTTTGACTGTATATATATATACATGTACAAAGATGTTATCACAGCTGAGGAGTGTATGAATTATCTCCCATTAAAGATTACAGATTGTATCTGTTGTCATTCATTTGTGGTCTTTTTGAATGGATGTCAATCTGTGCTGGTCTTTTTGAATGGATGTCAATCTGTGCTGGTCTTTTATTGTTTGTTTAGCTCTGTATTATTGTTAGAGATTCAATTATTAAGAGGATTCCATTAACCGATTTATTTCTGCCACATTTTTGTGCATTTCCCAAGCAAGGACATGGATTTCCAATGCCATATGCCATGGTCTTTTTGTATTCAAAGAATTGAGGTGAGAGGTCGTTTGTTCGTTTTGTTGATATTGGTGAAATTGTTGATCATCACTGTTTAAAAATTATTTTCATAAGTGAATTTTACAAACAACAGATTAAAGTATATTTTTGGACTGTTTATTTCTTAAATCTAATAATTGTTTACCTACCATAAACTTAGCATCACCATGTGACAATGTATCTGTTATAAAACCAACATCTTCAAATTGTTTTACAACGTCATGAAGACACTTAGTCTACAAAAGAAACACAGCATGCAACATTCAGTCTTCGAAATGAAAATTTGAATTTACTGGTCCGAATAATAAAATTCTTCAGTTTATTTTTATATACCGTTAGTTCTTTCTTAAAAAAACTGAAAAATTGACTGGTCCAAACAAAGTTTTACTGGTATTAGGCCAGAGTACCAGTGCTCATCATGAGGATTGTTCATTCAGAGAGGCAGGTACAATTCAAAACTCCTTGATGAAGCCATTCATTGACACTATATAATATGATATTACTAAAGTGTAGATTTCTGTATTGACCTTGTTATAGGTCCAAGGCTAGCTGTGTTGGCCTGAGAAGCCGAATGCCAATAAATCTAGCGAAGGAACAATTACAAGGCCAATACAAAATAAAAACATAATTATATCTTTAAATAACTGCTAACTTAGAATGTTTTTTTGCTTTTTGTGTGGAAGCATACCCACCATCTCTTCCGAATATCACATTTATGGACTTTATAGGTGCTTTATAAACAGAATCAGTTGAGTAGATAGATAGTTCAGCCTTTGTCGTAATATGTCGACTAAAATCTACAGACATACCGAAATATTGTATTGTTCACATAGGAACTTGACCAATGTGAAGAAAAATCAACACTGTCCAAGTAATTCTGTATTGGGCTTGTAAACATATATACAGTGGAACCTGTCTAATATGACACACCAAGGGACCAGGGAAATGTGTCGGATTGTACAGGATGTCAGAGTACTCCGGTTTTATTTATGTTAACAGAACTACTTCGGGACCATAGATTTTTGTCGGATGTCACAGGATGTCGGAAAACTCAGGTGTCGGATTGCACAGGTTCCACTGTACATGTATATTGTAGCGGCCATTTTATTGTTATTTCAGACAATAACACAGCAATTTCCTGTAAGAATCCTGATTAACTTTCACTGTCTTCTACATATTATCATGCTTTATCATGTGTACAGATCAATCAACTACATCAGGTTGAGGGGGTTATGGTGTTTAACGTCACTTTCAACAATATTTCAGCTATGGGTATATTGTGGCTGTAAAAAAAAATTCCTATCAATACTGTATCTAGCATAAAGAACCAACCTTTTTCTTTGTTTCTGAAGTAAATAATGGATGTGTCAATAGAATATCTATATCACCACTAGTTTCTGCACCTACATATCAAATAAATAAATATCTTTAATTAGAAATAATTAACATTGACCATTGTGTTGTCTGTCCTTCGATTTACGGCTTCTGATTACCCTTTTGGTATCTTTGATTTACGGCTTCTGATTACCCTTTTGGTATCTTTGATTTACGACTTCTGATTACACCTTTGGTATCTTTGATTTACGGCTTCTGATTACCCTTTTGGTATCTTTGATTTACGTCTTCTGATTACCCTTTTGGTATCTTTGATTTACG
>MJUT01007487.1:38881-61247 GCA_002080005.1 Gigantidas platifrons
AAAAATGTTAAATTTTGAAAATTTTGAACTTGAAATTTTTTTTGTTGAAAATTTTGAATTTTTTTGAAAATTTTGAAATTTTATGAATGAGTAAGATGCAATTTGATTGGTCGACACAACTTGACATCTTGGCTTTGGTTGGTCAGTGGGCAAGCCCGAATATACCTCACGCAAGGTGTACTCACTGCACGCAAGGTGAACTCACTCTGAGGTAGAGTTGAGAAAATGCTGTTTAGGCCAATCAGAAAAAAGCAAAATTTCTTATCATTTAATAAATAGAGGCTCAGCACTGAGCTGAGCCTGTGTCGCTCACCTTTCATTCTGCTCTGAGGAAACTTAATACAGAACCTTCCATAGCCTATAGGTGCTTCCACCAAATTTCGGTACGTTTTGGCAAAGCAGTTTCAGAGGAGAAGATTTTTAGAAATCGACCAATCAGAAATAAGAATTGCCTGTGGCGGCCATATTTGTTAATGGATCGGAACGAAATGAGCACTCTTTATAGAGGACCTTCCATAGATGCTTCCTACCAAGTTTCACTTCATTTGGCTAGGCAGTTTCAGAGGAGAAGATTAAAATGTGAAAAGTTAACGACGACGGACAACAGACGATGGACGCCAAGTGATGGCAAAAGCTCACATTGCTTTTGGCAAGGTGAGCTAAAAAGTGATATAACATACATTTATCTGATGAGTATTATTTAGTATTGACTATTGTTAAAATGGTAGGCAAGGAGGAAATTGTGATTCATAATCATCACTGGATTCCATTAATTTATCATATCCACTATTTAGGAGTGAGTGATTGTTGTTTAACCTTAATTCAGCAATTTTTCAGCTAAATCATGGCGATAACAAGTTAAGTTTCAATGACATGATGATGAGGTCTTCTTTGTACTTGACCAACAGGCTTAGTTGGATTTTTATAGTGCTCGTACTCTAACACATTATCCTGATTCTGAGCCAACCAGTCTTTACTCTTTCTCCTTAATGCTGCATGCTTAGCGGAGAAGCAACAAATAACAATTATATAGTCTAGTTTGATCAAATCATGGCTCGAACCCACGATCTACTGCACTCGAAGCGAGGACACTAACCATTACATCACTAATGCCATTCACTATTTATGAATAGTTAATACATTTTTATTAATATCATACAACAAACAGTGGCAAAAAGTATTAAGATGTTTCTAATTTTCCTTATATATTTCATATAAAATTACAACTTTTCAAATTATTGCCAATTTTGATAATTTATAAATCAACAAAAGCAGAATTAAAGGTAGCTTTACCCTAAATTTCAATATAATTTTATAAATTAAAAATCTTGACAAAACACCAGTTAAACACAATAAAGTTATTTCCAACTTGACTGTTTTTTTTAAGTACCTTTTCTAGTTTCTGCAGTTTTCCAGTTTCCATAAATTCATCAATCTTTTTGCCAATTTTTGCTCCTACACCTTCCTACAATAGAAAACAATTTATTTTCAAGCTATAGTAGACAATTTGTGCTTATATTCTTTAACTAAAACCCAAAATGTACAGTTCATGTGCAGTCTGGTCAATACCTTTCAACATTTTTTGTTCAATCAAATCTTTTCGTTCTGGTAATATACCGTGACACAGTTTCAAATACCAATCTGTTTTCATTTTCATTTTTTAAGCTGTTGCCAAATATTAAAGATTGTATATCTGTAGTACCTAGTTTTTGTATGGTTTCATTCTTAATAAACCTGTAATTTGGACAGTGTAGCAAGTAATGAACAGTAGTATTTATATTTCCAAATGCACACAGACCTGAATCAAAAATATGAACCTCATTCAACAATATGTTTTGTAAGACATTTATCTATTTGGCTTGCTAATTTTTTTAACTGATCTCTTAGTTTGTAATTTATTAATAGACAGCATACAAAGTTAGCAGTAGACTTGTAGACAATGTCTATGTCAAATTTTCTAAATTCTGTATATAATGTACAGTGAGGTCTATGTAAAATAGAGATTGGTCTATGATACTGCAAAATTTAGTTTCACACACTGAGTAGACTTACTAATTTCTGAGCATCTTTTCCACTATTGAGTTTAGTAGGATGTTTAGCTATAGCTGCTGCAGCCTTTCTGTAGGCATTAAATTTGTGCATCTGTCGGTTCACATTCTTCTCATAATTGGCCAATTCTAAAAGAAAAATGAATGCACCAAAGTTTTAGAACAACGTTGAATCTACTTTTAATCTATAATCATGTATAATTTATAACAGCTATCATGTTTTGAAAATGTATACGGTAAATAAAAAATATTTACAGGTGTATTATTTATTTACTAAAGGGGGACGAAACAGTATATTGTAAAGGTTTGTAAAATCTCTTACCCATCATCTACTTCAAGTATACATTACTTATATACTAATACAGTAATGAGTATTAGAAAGGTGTTCATATATAAACAGTGAGGTCTGTTTTTTACATGTTTGTATGTCAAAAATAAGTACCATAGCAGACTTCTACATGTATAATTTTGTCTATATGTTTTTTTATTTTATCTGATTGATTGATGAATGCATGTACATGTACATACAAATTTAATATAGGTTTGGTTTGGTAACATGTCGAGGTATTAAATATATATATAGTCAAAGGCTTTCTTTGCACATCTTTCATATTTCAATGGGATAAATAATACCTACAATTTTCTATCTCTATTTTTCTTTTAAAAAATTGAAAACGGTTAAAAAATCAAACCATCATTGCCTTCATGCGAAATGATAATCCAAATGATCAACAATAGAGTAGTTTCCTAATCAACCGGAAGTGGAAAAAAAACAACTATGCATTCCTTTCTGAATAATGCAACAAAAATATAGTCCACATATTTTCCCCTATTTTTCTTTGCACAAAATTATTAATATTAAAAATGTCAGGAATACATCTACTACATGTATGACAATACGCTTGTTTCGAATCATGTCAATTCCGAACATGTCCCGTCTTTTTCGTGTCCTAACGTCTGAAATGTTTAACAGAGGACTTCCGGTGTTTAAGTTATTACTGTAACAACGTCAACATATCAGTCATAGATGCTGTAGATTGTAAGTCATTGTAATATGGACACACCAAGAAAACAGCTGAGTAAATACTAGTGTTCGGTACCCCATTGTCTGTCCGATAACAGAAATATATCAAGACAGATCACTTTCCTTGTTCATGATGCTAACAGATGTGATTGTAAATAAGGAAAGAAAACAAATTTAATTTTAAAGAAGTAATTATCTGTGCATTGAAGTCTTTGACAGTCATCGACTTTAGCAGTGGTGCGGTGGCCCACGGCCAGTGAAAATTGATTCGGACCAGTTAATTTTGCCAAATTTTGTTCAATAGAATCTATATAAATATTCTAATTTTGAAGTTTTCGGGCCAGTAAATTCGAAAGTCTAATTTCGAAGACTTAATTATACAAATAAAATAATTTAATTGATATCTGTCTTTTACAGTTACAGAAAATGTTAAGAATTCTTAAAGCTGAGGAACGTTAAAACGCCACATATTGTTTAGAGTTTTCATTGTGTACATTGACACCGGAAGTCCAGTGCCTAACATTCCATCAAAATCATGTGGTCTGGCAGATGAAAATAAAAAAAACTTTTGACGGAACAGAAATGATTCGAAACAAGTGTATTACAAAATGTAAGATAATTTGAACTGTAAACTAAGAATCGGCAAACAGTTGATCTGGACTTTATTTGCATGCAGATATTAAGGTAAAGATATTAGAAATTGATTGCTATAATACAGCATTAATTTTGAGGGAACGATTACTCTGATTTCCAATGAAGGCGAGTAAAATATGAATTGAAGAGTTGCAAGCCTTCCCCTTTGGCTTTACAATGTATCCTGGTATAACTGGTTTCGACTGTCTAATGCACAAATATTAATATATTGAAAAAGTGAGAACATAATAAAAAAATTCCAGGTAAAATGTTTAAAAATTATCCTTTGTGCTTTGTTTACGTAGCTGAAAAGCAAGCATTTACTTTCGTGTCGAAACAGTGGCACAAAAACCAAAACATGCTATTTTTTTTTATAAACCATGTGTACTGCATCACCAGTTTGTGACAGTCTAGAAGGTAAATAAAATATGAACTCTGGTTTCCTAGTGGGTTCATAACATTAATATTTACATTACCAAAGAAATGGCAGCTGCAGACACTGAAATTGGTCAGCACAGGTGTGCTTTAATGATTAAAGCTTGTTTGAAGAAAAAGAGAAAAAATAAAGAAATTAAGAAAAAGGATGTTTAACTTGAATTAATACAATATTTTTACCTTTAAAGATGACATATTAAACTCACTAATATCTCGGGTTAGTTTAATGTTATTTCAGCATCATAACAATACATTTTTGTATATTTGACTCATCAAATGATCATAATAATGCAAGATTTTTTTCAGGTGAAACCAAGGATTTGCATAGTATAAAGGATATGAATCTCGTGAGATTTAACATAGATGTAAGTATGTTGAGTGGGTTGAGAACAAGTGAGATTACCAATAGTGCAATTCGTTGACAATTCGTGTGCCTTGATTAATGGTGAAAATTTTAATCGCTTCAATATTTTAAACCAGTATTTGTAAATATATTATAAAAGCATAATTACAGGTATAAAGTGATTATATTTGTCCTAATTACCAATCATTGATAAAGTATCGACTTTTTGTAGATGTATCACCCATATTTCATCAATAATTGATATTAATCCATTTGGCCTTTTGACCTTCATAATCCCGCCTAATATGGGTGGTCAAGATTCAAATTTAAATTTCAAACTAATCTCCTCTCATCATACCGAATAATGAAGCGGAGTTGTCATTTTTATGACTAGAGGCTCTGTGTCACTCACCTTTCATTCTGCTTTGAGGAAACTTAATACAGAAGGATTGTTTACCATCATTTGTCAAAATGGCGGCGTTCTGGGCGGAAATGGGGGTGGCCTATTTAGAAATCAATAAACTTCTTCATTTACATGAAATCGACATACCAAAGGGTATAAATGTGTAGTTTAGAGTGTATTCGATGTATAGAACAAAACTTGGTGTGATTGGTTGCTTTGTTTTATCATTTTTGATATGTTTTTAGATGTATAAAACTCTACGTTTTTTATTTTACGTGTACGAGTAGCATAAAATATCGCCACGCAAGATAAAGCGAGAAAATACGTGATTCGTATCCTTTCTACTATTTAAATCCTTGGTGAAACCAAATGTCGAAAATAGATACATGACTTTACGATAGTCAGGGGGGGGGGGGAGTTGATATTCTATTAACATAGTTTTAGTGATATTTGACAATTAAATAACGTAATTGAAGTGAAAATTGAAGAATAATAGTTACTCAAACTAAAATTTTATAGATATACAAAAAGGGGGACTCCTTATTATCCTCGTGTTATGGGTTTTCGACCTATTATCGATTTTCCGATCTGGCGATGACAGTGTTAACCCTTAATTCATATGACGATTGGAATTATCAAAGAATGGCTAGTTAAATATTTCTTTGTACATATGATTGTTTGAAAAGCCATTCTTGAATTTTAATATACATGTATTCTTGATTATCTGGCAACGTCTGCTGTCAGTAAAATGGCGTCATATGTTTTCGTATAAAGTAAAAAACAGAGCCGATATACGGGATGTAAACGAAATTAAAATCCGGAAATGGCTGGTTTTAATATTTTATGATGGTTCTGGCCATCTATAAATCATACTACATCTAAATAAAATAACAGAATGTTTGAAAATGACCACTTTCAAAATTGTGTTCACTTTTGTTGTTTTTTTAGTGCTGAAACCAAAATACACTGCTGTTGACGTGCATTTTATATAAGAAACCAGCACATTTCAGCCAGCTCTTTTGTTTACAAGTACGATCAGTGACACCATGACAATCATATGACAGGTAGAGCGGGTGTCTGAGATGCAGACGACATAGTTCAATTTTATATAGCCCTTCAGGATTTTTTTCCAGCTACTTTATAAATGAAGTAATTTTTTGGCATTACAAAAAGTATGGTTCAGTAGGTAGGTTCACTATTTTTGGTACTTACGTCTTTAAAAGCAATCTTAAACATTTTTGACAGATGTCACGTTGCAGTCATGCTTACTATCTAGAAATAGAAACCGGAAGACATGTAAAAAATAACACGTGCGCTGTGTAAATCAAAATAAAATGGATGAGATGAGACGAAAACATATGACAGACGAAAACATATACCGTGATGATAGAAGGAAGCAGGTCAAATTGGCCCCAAGTCAAATCGGCCCCAAGTTAAATCGGTCCCAGTTAAATCGGCCCCAGTCAAATCGGCTCCAGATCAAATCATTGTATTATTATGTTTTTTTATTTAATTTTTAATATTTAAAACTTTACTCTTTTCAAAATTGATACTATTTTAGCATTTGATGAGTGATTCATTCATTAAAAAAGAGGTTATTTACGCACTTGTACAGCATTTTAGTCATTTCATATACACTTTTGCATTGGTACAAAAAAAAACAACCTTTTTACTGTTCTTGTGTGGTTTTTTGTAAATTTTGCAAGTTGTTTTAACAGCACATAGCACGTCGTATCGGCGTTTTTCAATAGTTTTGTAAAAAAATTGATAGCTATTTTGTATTTATTTTTATTTTTATTCTATTTCTAGTTTACAGCCGCAAAGTTTTATTTCTAAAAGCATATAAATAACTAGGTCGTAATTTTTACCTTTCTAGTTACATTATGACTTGTTGGCAACTACTTGTTTTTTGACACATAATAACTGGTATTCTTTTAGAAAAAAAAATCTTTCATTACCATTCGTGCAATTTTCTAGACTGCATGCTGAACATAACCTAGTTCAAAATACCATTGGTACATTAATATTCTTTTATTTGTCTTTGTTTGTTTGTTTCTTTTTTTTTTTTGGGGGGGGCCGATTTAACTTTCATTTTTGGGCCGATTTGACTGGGGCCGATTTAACTGTGGCCGATTTTAGTTGGGACCGATTTGACTGGAAAACATGATAGAATATTAGAATCCTTTAATCAAACGCCGGTGCATCTATCCAGAACTTATTTAAAAAACACAATAAATATACCCATTAAGAAAGTGCTATATTCAGAATTTGGATTTTCGGATTCGTCAATCTTTCGTTTACTCATTGTCACTGAGAATATTCTATTGCCTGTCCCAATGTAAAACAAAGGAAATCGTCTGAAAACTGCCGACGCCGTCTTTTCAATTTTGTAAACAGATCCTTACGACAATGCAAAAAATACCAACTTTTACGTGTAAATAATCAAAATGACAAATATTTTTGTCATGATATAAATCAAGCATTTATAAACATTCAAAGTTTACTCTTTATTTACATTCTTACTGAAGCATACATTATTTCTTAATATTGAATATTATGGATATAAGGGACAAGACTGGGCTCCTGTCCTACCAGTATACTACTTACTATTTATAGTAGAAACGTGGCACAGGTAAACAGTATTGTGTATATTGGTTTGGACGGACAAACATATCAGAGACAGTATGTGCGGTAAGTCAATGGATCATTGAACATTCTATTGATTGTTTATTATTTGAATTGCAATCTTCCTTTTTCGTTATTTAATTTAATGTGGGGTTAGTTTTTAATTTGTTAATGAGTTGTCTGTCTGAACATGGTGATTAAACTGATTTCCAATGTCATGAACTGAATTGTACAACAATTAGTTTCATCATCCCAGTATATTGCTTCTTCTTCACATTTTTTAGCTGATAAACATTGTTTTGAGATTATAATGTTTGTATCTGATCATGTTGATGAGGTCACAATCTTGTTTCTTGCCATTCTTGGCATTGTCTTAAATGACTTAAATATTTTAAATCTTATTTATTCATAATATTGACAGTTTGTCATGATTGCATAATATACCGGTTAACTGGTTTCATCATTTTACCACACTTGTTTGACTTCATCCTTTTTATAGTTAAAGAAACCCATGCATTTGACAAAACTGTCTGCAGTACATTTTTTTTTACAAAGGAATGCAATGTTTAAGAATTTTATTTTAGATCAGGATATTTGATCTACCTGCATAAATCGATCATAAATGTGAATGGTTTAAATCACAAAAAGCACAATAACTAACAGTGACAATCAAGCAGGATTAATCATGTTTGAAATTTCTTCTGGATTGATATACCAAATTATATTATGTCAAAAATATATAATAATACCTACTGGAAGATTCAATCAATTAAAATATATTTACTGTTACATTACATCATCAGTAAATAAATTCAACATTTTGAATAACAGAAGATTACTATAGACCTACATGTGAAGATGTCAAACCAATTTCATTACATGGTTTAAAACATTATGAAATAACTGAAAAAAGCCCCAAAAAATATTCACATTCCCCATGATCAAATGATGACACTCTTGGAATTAAGTATCTAAAGTTGTAAACTGGTTTCACAGTTATTTCTATAGATAGTGTTTCTTTATTCAGGATTTCACTTCTTCTTCATACATTAAAATGATAAATATATCTAATGTAAAATTGTTATTTGAGTTTCTTAAATTGTTTTCTTTAATTTGTCATAAGATATTGGAATTCCAATATACCATACTAGTGACAGTTCACCAATTTTGCATAATAATTTTAATTTCATCATCCAGATTTCATCATTTTATTCACCATGATCAAATGATGACACTCTTGGAATTGAGTATCTAAGGTTTCACAGTTAATTCTATAGAAATTGTTTCCTCATTCAGGATTTCACTTCTTCTCCATAGTATACATGTATATTAAAATGATAAATATATCTAATGTTATTGTTATTTGAGTTTCTTAAATAGTTTTCTTTAATTTGTCATAAAATATTGGAATTCCTATTTACCATAGTGACTGTTCACCAATATTGCAAAATAATTTTGATTTCATCAGCCAGATTTCATCATTTGGTTCATTGCAATCTACTAGTATTTAATGGTAAAAAAATCATGATTCTGTAGTCCAAGAAATACTTTGATAGCTGTTTTCCTAAGTAAGGAAATATGCAAAATGTATATATATACAACATGTACGGATATCTGACAGTGGACATGACAACTTGAGTAAATAAATTAATATTTTGAATAAAGTAGATTATTATAAACATACAAATGTACATGCTCAAGTTGACAAATTTATTTCCAGCACATAATATGCAACATTCCGGTGTAATGAATGAAATAACTAAAAAATAATACATGTATTATGTCAAGAAATTTGTGAATGATCAAATGATAATACATCAGAATTTACTACTTGACAGACCATATTGTGTAGTTTTTTGCTTTAAAAAACCCAGATTCAATGTTAGATATGTAGTGTCCAATTTCAATATATACTTGTTGCATGTTCCTGTACAACATAAATCTGGAACATGATAACTCTAATTATTTCAGTCAATAATATTATATATTTACCAATAAGTGTCAATAAAATGTTTGTTTTTTTTACTCTCTCTCAAAAATGTGAGGATTATAATGACAATTTGTTGGTCAAACAGGACAAAGATATTAAATGTATTCACAAAAGGATACATGTACAATTTATAAATTTTTTATTGTACATGTTAGTAGTATTCATATACACATATTACTGTGACTGTGTTCTTATTTCTAAGTATTATATATATACCATGGATCTTACGAATTAACTTATTTCTAAGTATTATATATACCATGGATCTTAGGAATTAACTTATTTCTAAGTATTATATATACCATGGATCTTACGAATTAACTTATTCAAACCAACGAATCCGAAGGATGAGTTGGTTTAAATAAGTTCATTCGTAAGATCCATGGTACATGTATATATGGTTTGTAACAGAAATTACACGATTGACAAAAGGGTGTTCTCTTCGACGTCCGCATTAACCATGGAATAATAACATGTAGATCTTTATATTAAACCATGACGTAAGCTCCTCCCACTTCCATAGAAACTTAACTATTATTCTCATGTGATGTCAAAATCATGGAATAACATCAAGATCTTCATGTTAAACCATGGTTTGTAAAAGTTCACTATTTTTTTAGTTGATTACTGCATAAAAACATCAAAGGAAAAATGCATATTTATGTTACAATAACAGTTCAACCTTTTTTGGGGCAATATATTTTTACTTAGTGGTGAATTTGACACTTCAGTTACATTTTGTAATAATGAATAAGATTTCTAGCTTTATGGGTTATTCTGCTCAATCAAGGTATTTTTTATTCCTTACATTACCCTGTTGGTGGACTATTAGTCCCCAAGAGTATCATCAGCCCATAAACCACTGGCATTGTTTATTGAATATATTATTGGAATGTACAGTTCTTAAATCATGTAATTATTAAACAAACTAAGATTTTCTTCCCTCAGAATGCACAGGAATATATTTTTTACTATCCTGTTTGTGAGGCCCTTTTGTTTACTAAATTGCTCTGAAACACTTTTATATTACCGGTACAAAGGGGTATTTCGTTTTACAGTCATTTGACTATGAGCATTTTACGGGTGAGAGTTATTCCAGAAACACAGCTAATGAAATTCACTCTAAACGAGATATCTATGTTTTGATTAGAAATTATTTAATGTACTCTTTTTGCTTTTTTATTGTTAAAATATAATGTATGTCCTTGATGTTTGCCTTGATAAAATCAATATTTGGCATCAATGAAGTGGCATGATCAGTAAGAAGGCTCATGTTACTCTAACTTCCTTTTATTCCGTACCATCTGTTGTATCTTGTATGTTCAATATTTACCTACCATTGTTTTATTGACAATAGACCAGAAAATCTTTTTACAATCCATTATATATGATAAAAATAATTGATGTGTTAAAGTTAATACTGTTTTCACTAATTCTTCTGTAATCAATATTTTGAACATGTTTTCCTTCATAAAAAAACAACATATTTTTATGGTCTACTGTCTCAATCTTTATTTTTAGTTGTATTTTACATATTTAATCTGGTAAAAGACAGAAATAATATATATACAATGTAGCAAGGTATTTAAGGACCCTGTAATTTTATAAAACAGCTTTGGTGGTGTAATGGTTAGCGTGCTCGCCTCGAGTGCGGTAGATTGTGGGATCAAGCCCAGATTGGATAAAACCAATGACTATAAAATTGGTAGTTGTTCCTTCTCCGCTAAGCACGCAGCATTAAGGAGTAAGTGCAAAGACAGGTTGGCTCGGAGTCATGATAATGTGTCCGAGTGGGGCGACATGTCTATCCATGGATTTGTTTCAGTCAAGCTAGCACAATTAAAATCCAACTAAGCATGTTGGTCTAGTACAAAGTAGACCTCATCATCATCTCATTGAAAATTAACTTGTTCTTGCCATGATAAAGCTGAAAACTTGCTGAGTTGGCCATAAACAGCAATCACTCGCTCACTGTAATTTTATATATACATGTACACGAGTCAGTGGCAAGCTGAGACTTAAAACCCAGCCAAAACAATCGTCACTTATCAGGTCCATCAATTGCTCATTGGGCATTGCCTATATGGCTAGTCTGCCTCGGTATACAGTCACACTTCATACTGGTTATTCCAAATGTGAACTCCAAGTAAAATATGGTCTTTTTGTTTTAATTGGTAGTTTAATGTACCCAAGTTAATGTGAATTATCACCATAATTTAAAGAAAAGTACCGGATTCATTCGATTTCAACACAAAATTTTGGGCAATGCTAAAATGTCTTGGAAGACTTATTCATTATAAGTGCTCATTTTGAATTTACCAAACATTACTTTTTTAAAAAGAAAATTATAAAGATGATGGAGGAAGGAACGATGCACAAATATAGTTGCCTTGACTATTTACACTTTTGAAAAATTAATCAATGAGGGACATGCTGGTACATTGTATATAATAAAAGTATATATACTTATACATGTAAAAGGGGTTTTAGCTAAATTACTTAGATAATCTAAATACCACAGATTTTTAATGTTTTATTAATACAAATCAATATATACATGTACAATATGTATATATAGTTACATTTTACAAATAACATAATGACACTGTGTCATATTAAATTAAATAATTATTGTTGTTTTTTTTTAATTTATATGTGGTATACCATATTTGTCACATCAGCTACTTTTGTTACTGGTAATTTATTTAGGGGCTGTCATGGCCGTGATCATATGGTAATTGGATTTACAACTACCTATGCAATCAGTGCCTATCACCACTGATGTTGTGAGTTCGAATCTCGATCAGAGCGAGGTGTACAACATTATGTAATAAAGTTTGTCAGTGACTTGCGACAGGTCAGTGGTTTTCTTCAGGTCCTCCGGTTTCCTCCACCAATAAAACTGACCACCACGATATAACTGAAATATTGTTGAAAGTGGCATTAAGCACCATCAAATAAACAAACAACAATATCATCTCAATTTCCTTTAAAAGGATACTTTATTACTTGAAATAAAGTAGCTACAAAACTAGCTCTTATGCTTTTTATTTTTATGGTCACAAAAATAAGAGCTACATGTACGTTCCGCTGCTAGATATAAAGGAGATGATTGGATTAAGGGTGTTTTTTATCACCTTTCAACATTGACCAATTTTTCAGTAATATTGGGGCATTGGTGGATCTGGAAGAAGCCACATTACTCTGAGAAAATCACTGACTTTCCACAAAAAGTTTGTATCAAGTACACCTGACCACAGGCAGGAAGCTAATTTACAAAATAAGTGTGATTGGTATAAATCCAACTGTAGTACGATCAAGGCCACTGTGGAGTCTCATTGATTATGATAATATGAACAAATACATTTTTTGTACATTTCGTAATATGCCTAAAAAGTCCAAAATCATGCTTTAATTGACTTTTAAATAATGTGATTTTTTTTCCAATGTAACTTAACTATATTGTTTGCCATCATTCTCTTTGTAAAAAAAAATACACCCTCTTAAAAAAATCAGGATTTTAAGATTTACTCAGAAAAAGTTGTTGGATTTCTGCTTTCAAATGATATTAAATCATAGCAACAAAGCATTTATGGGAGTAAAATTGTCCAATTTAAGTGTAATTTAAAAGCTGTGACTAGTCAATTAAAGGTGTATCTAATAATTATACAGCATCTGTTATCTACTATAAAGGAAGTTTATTATTTTAACCCAAATTGTGTGGGAGGTAGCTCATGTTTGACAAGTCCAAAAATCCCAACATGCTATACTTGGAACATTTATTTTCTCAATACTTGGCCCTGATAAATGGTGACAGGCAAAAATGACACGGGGAAAACAATTTACATGTCCATATACATGTAGTACAGATTGATTTTTGATTTGGTAGATAAGAAAGAGTGCAGAGGTAATTTTAGTACAGTCTAGGAAAAACTGGACATTTAATGTGCAATAAACACATGAATGTAACTGATAATAATAAGACACTACAGCACGGCTTTGAATATTTTTTAAGTATACCAGTACTTCACTATTTACAGGGGGTACTTTATATTAAAATTTGAACAACATTCATGAGTACTTTTGTATCTTATACAACACTCTTTAAAATCAGGAGGTACCAAAGACCATTTTAGGTGGGTAAAAGTATCTGGTACCATCCCTTATTGAAAGGCCTGGGGTCGATTTCACAAAAAGTCGTAAGTCTAAGATTAATCGTAAGTGTTATCACAAGTGTGATTTCCAAGCTTTTGATTGGTTGAAATTCACACTTACGACTGATCTTAGATTTACGACTTTTTGTGAAATCGACACCTGGACTCGTTCAGCTATGTATACATGATGAGCTACATGTATCATATTTTCCTGTAATGTACCGGCATGTGAATTTGCAATTTGACTTCGATAAAAGTTTCGACTATTAAATAAAAAACATTTAATTGAAAATTTGAATAATCTATGCCTGTGTGAAATTAAAATATTTAGCGTAAATATTTTTGATAATGCAGAATAAAGACTTTATGACACAATTGATTTACCGAATACACATTATCCCAACAGTGCAACTGCAAACCCATAAATACATGTAGGTTAAAAATGTATAACATACTACTGTACAAGGAAGTATTAGTATTCAGACCATGGTTGGATTAAATTGAGAGACATGACATTTAATTCTTAATATGGACAAATCTGTGTTAATTGTATTTAAAAGATTTTAAGATTGTATTTATATAAATAAGGATATGAATTATCATTTTGAAACAATCTTGGGATAAGATAATGTAACTAACCATTTAAACCTCCAGTTGTGTGTAGGAGGGCTCATGTCTGATTTACGTTATTTGTGTTTGTTTGCCTATAGTGGTGTCCAACACATATTGACTATATGAGTAACATTGTAGGCACCTTATAATAGGCAGGAACTTCTTGCCTTCGCTGGTCCCTGGATTCAACCCCTGTTTTTGGTGGGGTTCGTGTTACTCATCTTTTTAGTTTTCTGTGTTGAGTTTTGTTTGTCTTCGTTCTGTGTCTTATGTGCCCAGAGTTGCCAGTTTTACTGGATTGTCCATATTCTTCATTGACTTTTCGGTTTTCTCTAATGTTTATTTTATTGACAGGTTCTTCCACAGTCTACTTTGAACGTAGGTCATGTGATACATTTTACCTATTATCAAGCAAAATATTCATAATGTTAGATTTTTGTGGATTTTAGAGGATTTATATGATAATGCCAAAAAAGTAAATTGGCCATTGCCATACAGCAAATACAGTATTATTCTGCTATCATGTGATTTTGAGTACTAATAAAGGGTCAAATAAATTTCAGTGTTATTTTATTCGTTGATCTAGTCATCTAGATCTAATACAGTATTTTCTAGTACCTGATTCATGTAGAGTGAATGGTAACAGTGTAAGCATAGACATGAAAGACTGCACACTCCTGAAAACAATTTTAGCGATGCTTGTTTCTGTTCATTGCTGTAACATTTGGCATTTGTTTTGGACTTTCTGATATTAACACAATATACATACATGTACATTATTGGAAACGATAATATTTATTTGCACTCGTTTTGAAAGAGGACAGAATAGCTGGTCAAATGCTCGCTTTTCTAACTGTTTCTAAAGCTGATACAAATAAATTACATATTTTCTGACAATATACATGTACCAGTACATATATTATATATCTATTTATGACCATGTGGGTGGTTATTGTTTTATTAAGCACACGTTATAGCAATAAATTAAATTATTCTCATATAAATGTACAAAACTGTTTACAGTAATCCAGAACAAATATATATAAATCACTGAATATATAGAAAATGCACTAAAAGGATGGTATGGATATACATTGTACATGTAATTGAAATAGAAGAAAATCCTATGAACACTAAAAAACAAAGGGCCCGGGTGGCTCAATGAGTCAGGTGCAAAAATGTAGTTGGATTACCTAACAACTCACCAATACAGCGTGGGTTCTCGCCCAGCTTTGTAAATTACAAAAAAGGGTGCACTCGACTCGCAGCCGCAAGTGATAAAGCTTACCAGTTGCTTGCCCATGGTCGGTGGTTCTCTCCGGGTATTCCGGCTTCTTCCACCACTAAAACTGGTCGCCATGATATAGCTGAAATATTGCTGAAAGTGGAATTAAACACAAAAAATCAATCAAATCTAAAAAACAAATTGGAGCACTTAAACAGTGTTCCCATCACTAATACTCCTTTCCCACATAACACCACAACTTACTTAGCTTGAATCACAGAGAGGCTCTTTTGAATTGAGTATATTTGCCTAGCATTATACTCGTATGATCTTGACCATACACTAACAGTCCTATTACTTAAATTTGTACTTTATGTTGGGGTTAAAATTCTTATGTTTAACTCCACTTTCAACAATATTTCAGTTATATCGTGGTGGTCAGTTTTATTGGTGGAAGAAACCAGATTAACCGGAGAAAACTACCGACCTGTTGCAAGTCACTGACAAACTTTATCACATAATGTTGTATCGAATACACCTTGCCTGAGCAGTATTCGTACTCACAACATTAGTGGTGATAGACACTGATTGCATAGGTAGTTATAAATCCTACTACCATACGAACACGACCATGATGGCCCCTGTTCTTTTTCTATGTAGTATGTACCACAATACATACATTCTGTTTGCTGAAGGATTTGATTGTAATAATTACATTTGTGTGTCTATAGGTCATATTCATTTCAAATTCAATAGTATTAAAGTAATATTACACCAGTTTTGGGTGAAGAGAATTTTTCCCTGAAAATTCAATTTGGAATACGGCGGTACATTTACTAAGCTATCCATGCATGTTTCAAGTCGAAATATGTTCCCAACAACTAGAAATCTGCAAATCCGTGTGCATGTTTATCGTACTTGCCATTATTGTGGAGACTGATTAACTTTCGGTTGTTTTGTTCCGATGATTGCAGATCATAACCTCGTGAAAAAAAGAAACAATCATGGATGCTGAGGTAAGCACGCACACATTCCTGACAATGACAAGGAATCTGTCTGTTTCATGTTGTGTGAACCAATTTTTTTTTGCAATTATTCTTATGTGGTACACACGGAATATATATGTATTTTTTTTCATCAACTGAACATTGCGCATGAGCGATAATAACCCTGAAAGAGTTCAAATCTTGTGTCACGTGCATATCATTTGCATTACTGTACTGGAAAAGAGAATTATCTGCTGTCAAATATTTTGCGATTTGCTCTTAAAATCTGCTTTGAGCGGATTTTTAATGTTATGCAGTTGATTTTAGTTAAAAATAAGTGACATATTAAGTGAAAATATTTAATCCAAAAATTCCACGATATTGGCCTTTCATACTGTAACAAAGAAAATATACATTAATGCGATTTTTAATTTATTCTTTGCCATGATAAGGAAGATGTACAGTGTGAGGACACTTTTTATATCATTTTGATGTTAAATTATTAATGAGAATTAAATTATTTTTTTATTGTGTTGCTCAAGTTATTGAGAAGAAAGATATTTTAATGACTTTCATTTTATAACTTTGGATTCCATATAATGTTTATTTTCTTGAGAAGGGTCCCTTTTGCCATTATCCTGTGGTACCGGTAGTTATATTGTACTAGTGGATTTACAAGGTGTACTCAATACAACATTATGTGATAAAGTTTGTCGATGACTTGCGGCAGGTCGGTGGTTTCTCCAGGTACTCCAGTTTCCTCCACCAATAAAACTGACAGTGACAATATAACTGAAATATTGTTAAAAGTGGCGTTAAATACCATCAACCCAAACCCTGTAAGTTGTACATGTATATTTGTATTTCCATATAAATGATCCCGGATGCATTGATAATAGGTAAACAATTCTTTCATTGATTTATTTTCTTTTTACTCCTAATAAAGAGATTCCAAACTGTAATTATTAACATACAGTATAAGATTACACAATTTAAAGTCACAACAGGATATTATAATAATGGTAATGAAATCTTTGTGTCTACCCACTACCCAAGGATATATTATATCACATCTTTACAATTCTTGGTACTTCTTTTCAATTGTATTCACTCCTTTGACTAATCACTATTATCTAAATAGTTAAGTTATGGAAAAAACATAACATTCTTAAACATTATATATGCGGATGGTATAATTACTGGTATATAATATTTACTATTGTGTCTGGTATCACATTTTTTTATCATTTGTTCTCTGAAATCGTAAATTTGTAAACTCTGTTGTCATTCAAGGATTTAGATAGAGTTCTAGGAATATAACTATTTATAATTTAATATTCTTTACAGATTCTGTCATTAGAATCTGGAAAATTGTGAAGTTGTAAATTCTGGGAAAAGAAGAATATGCAATAGTTCTATGGAAAAAAAAACTATGGTTAATACCATATTAAAAAGAAGGATGATTTGGACTTGTTAACTAAATACAGTATGCATATTAAAAGAGGTCAATAAATGGTTTTAAAAAATCTATCCAATAAAAAAAACTTTAAATGGACATTAAAAACACCTTTAGAAAAACCCAATCTACCCAGTAATTAGATCTTTAATTCCCCCCTTTTATGATAGGTCACTGCATAAAGTGTGACATATCAGAAAAGGGGGGAGAAGTTTATATTTTAATTCCACATACCAGACAAGGGGAAGTAACTAAAGACATAATTTTAATTCGATTGAGAAAAAATTCTGTCTATAGTTATATAACATGTTACAGTGACCCTTGATTTTTTGTAGAATATTTCAAAATGTTTTCTAATTATGTATACATTTGTTTTTAAACCACAAATTATCTGATTTTTCTGCATGGTTTAATATGATATAGTATTTGCTTATGGATGTGGAAAATTTATCAAAGCAAGATGTTAATATTTTGTAATGTTTATATACTGAAATTAAAATTAAACTAAAAATATTTTTTAACATAATCATTAGAAAATAAATATAAGCATGTCATTCTAGATCACTAAGTACATGTTCCATCTGTGTATTTCTCTATTGCTTCATTAAAACATTAGGGGGCTGTTGTTGCCATGATCATATGGTAGTTGGATTTACAACTACCTATGCAACCACTGAAGTTGTGAGTTCGAATAGGGCGAGGTGTACAATATGTCAACTATGTCAAGTGACTTGCTGCAGGTCGGTGGTTTTCTCTAGGTACTCCGGTTTCCTCCACCAATAACACTGACCGCCACGATATAACTGAAATACTGTTAAAAGTGGCGTTAAACACCATAAAACATTTAAAAAACATCATTAGTCTTGGAGGGGGTGATATAAAACTTTAGAATTATATGTTGAGTAGTTGACAATTGTCACTGCATTTAATTAAGACTGCCTCAGTGATGTAATGATAAAAATTAAAATTGCTCAGATCTGTAATTTCATCCCCAGTCTCGTAAACTTGGCAAAAATATAAAAACAACTACATCATTGGTATCTGATGCTTCTCTAAAAGCAGGTGAACTTTACATGTTGTTTCACTGATACAGAACTATGAAAATTCAATTAAAACATTTGGTACAGTACAAAGCAGAAATCATTATCTCTAAAAATATTTAGTCTTGAGGGAAAATAGTTAGACAATATAGGAACATTGTTGGAAAATATAAACTTTATTTGTACGAAAAATATAACAATCTGAAAAAAATGTGCACAATATTAGTAAACATTTTAAGATACCACAATCTGTAGTCGAAAAAAATTGTGTACAATGTTGTATAGCAGTAAACACTTTAAGATACCATGATCTATAATCATAAAAAAATTGTTGTTTGTAATAGAAAATAGTTAAAAAATATAACAATCTATAGTCTGAAAAATGTGGTGTGTGACAGTTTTCATTTTTCATAAAGAGTTAGATGTCACAACTTTACACTATTCCATTGTATAGCAATTTAGATGCCTGTTACTTGTAGAAATACTTTTCCTATTAATAAAATGTGGTAATAGAGTTATAATCACTTTCTTCACCCATTCAATCTCCAAAATCTTTTTTTATGGTGACAGGTGTATTGAAATAAATTGGAAGATAATATGTTAAATCATTCAGTAATAAGAATCTTATTATGTAGTTATGATGAGATATTTAAAAGTGACATACAATGTAGGTATTAATTATCTGTTTTTGGTTTACTAGGTACATGTACCTATTAAGGTTATATGTACAGGTACAAAAAGGTACATCTAAATTGTAAAAATAAAATAAACTCAAATTTTGTTGTGATTTTATGACTGGCTTATTTTAGTGTAGTATATTATCAATCATTATTTGTCTTTTTTGTTCTTCTTCTATTGTCTGTCCATCTTCGAAATGCAGCCTTTGGTATCTTCAAACTTTTCTTTCTTACATGTACATGTATGTGATGTGTAAAATTCTATTCCTTTATTTAGCAAAACTTTATAACTATAAACATACATTTATGGTTCTGAGTTCAGACAAAACATGAGATTTTCATTATCCATTTTGTGATTTTTATTATATATCAAAAACTTACTTCAATCAACAATATTATGAAATACATCTTTAGCTGATCTAAGTGAAAGGTCGGAATCTTGTTAGCTATTGTCTTATCTTTCTGTCCATTGTCAGAAGCTGCATGTAGTATCACTGTACTAACATCATCTCTGAAACTACTGTGCCAAATGGAAAGTCATTATAATGTTCATTTGGTAGATCTTTTCTGAATTTTTTATTGATTTTTTTTATGTAAATCTAAAATTGAACATGACTGCAAGAGCTAATAATACAATTTGATTGCCATAGTCCTTTAATATCTATGGTAAGGAAACTACATAATGGTTGGATTTAAGCCTCTAGTTTGTTATAAATATTTTGATAATAATATATTATATATTTACAAGTGTTGCCTGAGGGCAAGTGTGGACACAGAAATGTGCTGTCCAAAAGGCAAGTGTGGATGNATCAACAATATTCCAGAATCAAACAAATGAATAAATATAACATAGCATCTTCCCTTTACATTGTCAAGATTCTATATTTATAAACTATTGTCCAAGATAAAACAACAATCATCTGCATCAATTTTCCCCCGCGAAAAATGGATTAGTCTATATAAAGTAGGGTTTTAGCCCTCTAATAAAAATAGTGTTCTATATTCGGTATAGCTTATTAGGATTAAACCATGCATAGGTTATAACATAACATGTTCAAAATATGTGCAAGAAGTGAAAAAAGTGTGTATTTTACATTAATCGATGGATTTCAGCAACTTATAACATCCTTTTTCACTCCACTGAAACACATATGGGAAATTCCGAAATTCCAGCGTTTGAGGTGCCCAAAGGGTAAATTCTTGTAAACACCGGCCTCTTTCAATTAAATTTGAAAGATTTTTTGTCCTTGCAACCACGTTCACAGTTGCCCAACAGGAGTCCACAGGTCGTCCACGTGTCACAGTTTAGAATAATCCTTCAGGTAATCATTCAGGACCATACAGTACCCCGTGACCCAAATTAGCACGGTTCACCAATATTTTCTTAATAATGTTGTTTAACAAAAAAGGGTGCACTCGACTCACAGTCGCAACTGATAAATTAAAGTTCACCAGTTGCTTGCCCATGGTCGGTGGTTCTCTCCGGGTACTCCGGCTTCCTCCACCACTAAGACTGGTTGCCATGATATAGCTCAAAATATTGCTGAAAGTGGCATTAAGCACAATAAATTAAATCAAATCATATATATGTAAGACTCAGATAGACGTCCAGCTTCTAATCGACGTCCAATCCTCAAATCGGCATCCAATTCTCAAATATATGGCCGTTTTTCACTTTCTCAAATCGACGTCCAATTACGTCACTGACGTATACTTCAAATGACGTCACACCCGTTAGGACATGGTTTTGAAACAATGATTGAAAAGGGACAATACCAGATTCAGAGTACATAGTGGATTTACAAGGTGTACTCGATACAACATTATGTGATAAAGTTTGTCGGTGACTCGTGACAGATTGTTGGTTTCTCCGGGTACTCCAGTTTCCTCCACCAATAAAACTGACAGTGACAATATAACTGAAATATTGTTAAAAGTGGCATTAAATACCATCAACCCAAACCCTGTAAGTTGTACATGTATATTTATATTTCCATATAAATGATCCCGGATGCATTGATAATAGGTAAACAATTCTTTCATTGATTTATTTTCTTTTTACTCCTAATAAAGAGATTCCAAACTGTAATTATTAACATACAGTATAAGATTACACAATATAAAAAGTCACAACAGGATATTATAATAATGGTAATAATCTTTGTGTCTACCCACTACCCAAGGATATATTATTACTGGTATAGAATATTTACTATTGAGTATTGTGTCTGGTATCAGATTTTTTTATCATTTGTTCTCTGAAATCGTGAATTTTGTAAACTTCGTTAGTTTATGATGATTTTATTTGTTAAATTAACAAAAGGGATAGGACACAAGTTTTGCCAACTTATGAAGTCTTCTCCCATTAATACAATAAATTCACATAGTATAATGATCATTCTGAGCATGCATATAATACATTTAGAAAATATATTGTAAACAATGTAATAAAAGAATTAATAACAAAAACTAAAAATTGTGTTGGATGGATGAGAGGTTGGAGAGTAGATAATTATCGAGTAATTATACTACAAGGAATCTTTTTGAAGATTTAATAAAATTGAAAACGTGTTTGAAGATATTAATATTTTCTTCGTATGTTAAGTCATCGGACCCGCGAGTTAGTATATTCAGATCGATTGTCTGTACCCAATTTAAATTATTCATCATATTAAGTCTTATTTCGGTATACTTAGGACAAGTAAAAAAATAATG
>MJUT01007487.1:68483-81075 GCA_002080005.1 Gigantidas platifrons
TTATCCATTTTGTGATTTTTATTATATATCAAAAACTTACTTCAATCAACAATATTATGAAATACATCTTTAGTTGATCTGGGCGAAAGGTTGGAACCTTGTTAGCTATTGTTATATCTTTCTGTCCATTGTCAGAAGCTGCATGTAGTATCACTGTACTAACATCATCTCTGAAACTACTGACAGTGCCAAATGGAAAGTCATTATAAATGTTAAGAATACACACCAATTAATTTCTAATTTGTGATTGATTTTTTTATGCAAAACTAAAATTGAACATGACTGCAAGAGCTAATAATACAATATGATAGCCATAGTCCTTTAAGATCTATGGTAAGGAAACTACGCAATGGTTGGATTTAAGCCTCTAGTTGTTATAAATACTTTGTGACAATAAATTAAAATGATAATAATATATATTTACAAAAAAAGGGTGCACTCGACTCACAGCCGCAAGTGATAAATTAAAGTTTACCAGTTGCTTGCCCATGGTCGGTGGTTCTCTCCGGGTACTCCGGCTTCCTCCACCACAAAGACTGGTTGCCATGATATAGCTCAAAATATTGCTGAAAGTGGCATTAAGCACAATAAATTAAATTAAATCAAATCATATATATATATAAACAAAGACCAATATTTCTACAGTTAAATATTTGTTCAATAGTTACAATAAGAATTTGTTTTAAAGTTGGTTTTCATTAACATACATGTACATCACCATAAACAAGTTCAGTATGGGGGTGTGTTTGATTAGTCACATAATAAAGGAAAACAATCAAAGAACTGGTCACATAGATTGATACAGCAATTAGGTGCCACAATGTCTTGTGATTTCCATATCTCCTCTGTTGATATTCGTTGATCATGAATATGCCAAATTTATTTTATATTTTAGTGTTTTCATTCAACTTGATTTAAGTTTTACCATCGTAATTGGGGCTGTTGTGGTCGTGATTGTATAGTCATTGGATTTACAACTACTTGTGCAATTAATACCTATCACCACTAAAGCTGTGAGTTTGAATCCTGCTCATGGTGAGGTGTAATCGATATAACATCATGTAATAAAGTTTGTTGCGCAGGTCGGTGGTTTTCTGTAAGTACTACGGTTTCCTCCAGCAATAAAACTGACAGCCACAATATAGCTGAACTATTGTTGAAAGTGGTGTTAAACACCATATCCCTACTACCGTAATCAATATTTAAGGGTAGATAATCATGATAATAATGCACTGACTAATATTCAAAATAATAAATTGAAAATACCGATATTCATTTCATTCACTCTCTTAACAATAATTTTTACATCCATATAATTTGTTATGAAACAATTTTTTTACTGACATATTGAACTTTATTGAATATTAGTCAAAAGATTTAAAGTTGTTTCATTGAAAAATTGAACTGTTGGAAAATATACATGTACTAACATTACTTTTAATTAATAATTTCAGAGTAAAAAATAGTAGTGTTTAATACAGTCAATAAAATTTGTAATAATATATAATTTGATTGTACTTTGTAACACATACTTCATGTCTAATTTAGAAAAAAAAATATAATGTTTTTGGGAAACCAGTGCTGGGTACGTGATTGCCAGCCATATAATTATTTGCTATTCTGGGAGACAACAAAATCTAGGCTTCCTTTTAAACACTGGGAAAAAACTTTTGCAGCTCATATTACCAACTGTAAAATAGGTTTTACATGTCATTAAAATAAAGGGATTACATAAAAGATGTATTTGTACCCCCGACCCCCCAAAAAAGGAATAAAGGTTAACTCTTAAATGTTAATATTATTCTAATATGGAGTAATTTGATATCCATATAGATCTTATTTTGCAATCCTTAATTTTTCCATGAATTAAAATGATTCAGGATACTTACTACCTGGTTTAAAAACATAGTTTAATTAGTGATCGAACGTGCTAATCTTATATAAAAGGTCAAATATACAAAATATACTGGGAAGGTATAACAGTAACTACCGGGTACAAAATTTACATATCAATATATGTATATGTTTCTATTAATTATGTATATAGTGTTGCCATATTTAAAATACATGTCTGTTTGAAGTAGATTGTATTGAATTTTGTCCATAGAATTCTATTGTCTCTATACCAGGAAGTATATTGTGACACCAATCTATATTATAATTTAATACAATAAAAGAATGGGGGTTTTATGGGCTTCGGGTTTTTTAAGATTTAAAATGCAGGTCATTTAATTCAGAACAGTTTTGTGAAAAAGAAAGTATCTCATACAGAAAATAAAAGTATCTGGTACATGTACACGTAGTGCCGATATTTTTTTTTTTACAATTTACAATGGATGCACACTAAGAAATGCAGTTTAAATTTTTAATACTAATAGATAAGTAATTTTATAGTACCATTTGGATAACTAATTTTATATAAAAATAAACAAATTGTGACTGACAATGGATACCGATATGTTCAGTGATACTGCAGGTAAATCATATTTACACAAAATATTTTGTTTCAGAAATACAGAAACATGCTATAGGGTTATTGCACTACGTTAATATTGAGGAATATTGTCCCAAGCAGTATAACATATTGCACAAGGTTGCAAGTGCAATATGATATACTGCAAGGGATAATATTGAACCAAATAGTTCAGTTTGTGACAATTACATTTATCCATATTTCTTTGCAATATGTATGTATGTGCAAATATAATTTTACTCTTAACCTCTCTAGTGCATACCAAACTTGAAGGAGAAAGAATGGAATGCAATATCGGTCAAGATGCAATATTTTTAACTCATTTGGAAATGCTCTACTTTTTAGTTATATTTATAAAGGAAGACTAGTAAAAAATATCAAATATTGAATTTTTATTTTACAAAGAAATCTTCATGAAATATTTGATACTATATTATTAAAAAAAATCAGTAACCCACCAAAGGTGCGAAAGCCGAGTTGCAAACATATGGATGGACAATGCCTAGTTATATAATTCTGTCATATCTCCTGGATGAATTATTGGTGACAGCATCTACCCTGTCACATACACAAAGATGCATATGTGTACCAAGTTTTATTTAGATCCTACATTTTGTTCTTAAGATATTGTGCGGAAACGAAAAAAGTATCAAATCTTTGTTCTATTTTTAGAAGTTGTGACCTTGACCTTTGTCCTACAATCCTCAATATCAATAGGCTTCCTCCTCTCACCACCAGGCATGTGTCACTGTGTACCAAGTTTCATTTAGATCAAACATTTCATTCTTAAGATATTGTGCTGAAACGAAAAAGTTGACGCACGGACAACATTCATCATATTATAACCCAAGTGCGACTTCGTCGCAACTTGGCCAATAATATTAGGCCTCTAAAATATTTCAATACCGTATTTACTGGTGTATAATGCGCGGGATTTTACCCAGATTATTTATTTTCGCATCCCGCACATTATAGACAAGAACAATGTGTTTCCCTCTTTTTCAGACCGGAAAATTACATGTCGGCCATTTTTTTTTTTTCGTTTTTTTTTAAAGTCGTCCGTTTCGTATTTTTATATTTGACACTATCCCACAAAAATAATAAATTAAATAAAATGAGCCTAATAATGTATTTATTAGTGATGAATTACAACTGTCTTGTGAAATCGTTTTTGTAAAGGTTTACCTTTGTTCGAGAATAAAATCAATACACCAATTGTATGTATTACGTGACAAGATAGTGTGACTGACCATGCGTAAAATAATCAATACTGTGTTGCCGATAAAAAAATCCGATTGTCGGCGCTCTTTGATGTATGTAACAAAAATATTTGCAACTACTCACCACAAGCGTTGCAATGTTTAACAATCTAATCTAATAAGTGATAATTATTGATTGCTTTTATTTGATCTTTAATTATTATTACCGCGGAATTAATTATTATTTAATTTCGGTAAGATTCGGAATTTAAACATGTATTTACCGATGTTGTGCTACATTTCGTATCCACTACTAAACATCCGGACACAAAAAAATTGTAGGAAAACGACATATTAAAACTTAAAAGAATTAATATTTTTCAATATTATTCAAGTTTAAAGAATATAAATAGTTCGAATATTCACTCAGAAGAAGAGACAAGCTCAAAGCTATCAAAAATATATACGATTGACATTTAATTCTTACATTTCCGACCACGATTTTTTTCAAAAGTCCATGTGCATTATAGACACGAACAAGTTTTTTTCTGGAGATTTTCAAGGCCAAGAGGGGGTGCGCATTATGCACCAATGCGCATTATAGTACCCTAAATACGGTATATATTTCATATTAAACCACATTTTTTCAAAACATTATCCCAAAGTTAAGTCTTATTTGATTTTGGTGAAATCTTACCAACAAAAAAAAAGGCAGAATTAAATGTAATTTTACACTGTAGTTCCAGCATCATTTTATAATCTAAGAATTTTAAGAGTTCACGAGTTAAACACAAAACTAAATTTTGAACTTCAAAAACACAATTCAATGATAGTACGTTGAAGACTAATAATATAGGTTTGTTTTTAAATCATCAATATTTAAAATCTGTGGTTTGAAAAAATATTTAATAATAACCACAGAAAACTACATACATTATTGATTTTGTTGATGCAAATTTTTATCAAAATCGGACAAGAATTGACCTCAGGATAATTGCAGGTCTCTGTACAATTGCTTGTAGATGTAAATTTCGGACCAATTAAGAAAAAAAGAGATGTGTTATTTCTTTATTTCTTATAAAAAAGAATACTTACATTGTGTAGCTTCAGAAATACAAGTACTGTTAAATTTATACAGTGATGATGTCAAATTCAGACCAAATAGAGAAAACAAACTTGTAGAAACATTACCTTTCCCTTCAACTAGTGGTAATTCATCATTTGAAATAAATAAAATATTTTGTTACAGAAATACAAGTGTCATACTGTTAAATTTATACAGTGATGAGGTCAAATTCAGACCAACCAAGTTTAAAAAAATAGATAAATTTGTATGTTCCCTTCAACTATTATGTTATCAGTAAGCAATTTGTTATTTACTTTATTAAGTTTCAAATACACTGAATGTTCTAATTTACATAATATTATTTTATGTTTTACATATTTAAGACAATTATTTATTTTAAACTTTTGTCTGAGGAGTGAATTTTTTTACATCTATGTTAGTATAGAGAAATGCTATAATATTTGCCACATACCAGATTTTCTATTTTGTTTGAGCCATTTAACAGATCAATTGATATACATGTACAAAAATTACATGCATTTACAATTTGCAATTAAGGTAAATTTCTTTTTGATGGTAAATATTTTTGAAAAAGGATCGATGTTGCATGTATGTAACGTCACAATATGGTCGATGTTGCATGTATGTAACGTCACAATATGGTCTGACATGTACAATCAAACCTGACTTGTGTGACCTTTCAAGGGAAGATTGAAATATGGTTACATAAAACATGTGGTCTCTAAATACAGGTTTATTTGATATGAAATGCTCTGTAAAAGGAATTTAAAATGAATGTGATACAATACAAGTTATTGCTTAATAGAGGTGGTCACTAAAGCAGGTTTGACTATAGGTACTAAGAGGTATTTTTTAGATGTAATGTATTTATACTATTAGATCTAATGATGTCTCTTATATCTTTGACCCTATTGGTCAGATTTTGACCTTGTCTCTAATTTAAAGAGGTCTTTTTCATTTTGAGAACTTTCTCACAATGCAAAATATACAATACTAAAGCTTGCGTTTGATATTGAGACTATTGCAAAAAAAAACTTCCCAGATAATACTAAGGTTTTGGTGCAATACACATCTAGGATATATTTATATGTACATTTAACTAATTGAAATGTAAATTTGATTTGATTTATATCAAAATATGGAAACCAGATATTAGAAGAAAAAAAAATATGGGTGCCAATTCTACATGCCTTTTACTATCAAACTGGAAAACCCAGTTTATTATTTGTTTAACCTCTTTTATCACTAGCTTTCCTTAATAGCACTAAATTATCAGTAGTTAGATAAGACTTAGTGCATACTTTTTCTTCTGTACATTGAAACCACTAAATCAATTTAATGTGTTGACATAGTAAACACCAAAAAGACTAAAACGGAAGCATGTTGTATTTCCTTAAAATGTCATCTTACTCCCACATGACGTCACTGTGGTTGTCTGGTGGATCCCACCAACATTAACTCCTTGACAGAATATTAATCTTGCTAAATTATTTACTGAAATTTTACAAAGCAGAAAATACATATTATGTAATACTTATAAATGTTTGTTGTATTCTTTCTTCTTTCAGGAATATTTGCATATTTGAATTACCTTGTTCCGGCAAAACGCAAAGAAATCCTTGAAATTTTGGTAAATGGTTTGAAGAGGTTGGAATACAGAGGTTATGATTCTGCAGGTTTGTAAATAAATCAGTATGCATGCACAACAGAAATATTGGTCTTAAAATATGTAGAAAAAAATGTTGTAGGTTTTGCAGGGTGAAATTTTCGAAACTTTGTATTATCAAATTTTATGATCACCTGAGCTAGTGGAGTAGTATTTCCTTAATCACGCCCTCCCCTGACATTTCTTGATGGGGGAATGTAGAAAACACAGCTGAAAAGGTTAAGCAAAAATACATCTTTTGACATCAACAAGTGCATGAAGAGGGTATGATGGTCTGCATAAGGGGAGATAATTTCAGTCATCATTGTTTTTCAGAGTTGTGGTCCTTAGATAATGTTATCTTAAATTTTACCCATACTGCTGAAAGTATTTCAATGAAACTTGTTATGAAGGATGAACCTGATTGCAATATATAAATCAAATTCATCTGCTGAATGTATCTTATTAGACTGCATATTTGTAATGATCTTACCTTGAATTTTGACCACTTGAAACATAGACATTTTGTTCCCAATGGTAGCATCACAAACTGAAGCATATTGTTATGTTAGAAAAACCAGCCATAACAATACTTCTGTATTTGAATGGTATCTTAATTATGGAAAGAAATTTAAACAGTGGTGGTCAGTAACTCCAGCAATATCAACAAAACGAACAATCACCTGTCACATCAACTCGTTAAACACAAAAAAATACCATGACATTAATTATGATGTTAGAAATTGTTACATTTGTGAATCTGCTCATTATACATTGTAAATGTAAATGGTACATGTCACTCAGGACAATCTTTTGTTTAATGTTGTTATGTGGCCATAATAAAAAAAAAAGTTTAAACAGTGATTGTCAACAATTTCACCAATATCAACAAAATGTTACACCTCACACATTAACTCACTGAACACAAAAACAACTCCATATGACATTGGAAATCCAGGTCCTGACTTGGGACAAGCACAAAAATGTGGTGGGGTTAAACCAGTTTATGGGATCTCAACTCAATGTCTGTTCGGTTGAGATTAAAATATAATTTTTGTATTTAATTAAATTACTTAAATTTCACGAGAAAAGAAATCTCCATCACTCATTAGGTGTTTATAATAGAAATATAAAGCAAGAGTTGATTATTTAGAATTATTTTTACAGGTCTTGCCTTTGAGGGAAGCGAAGTTGATATCAATGATAATTCCATCAGAATGGTTAAATGTAAAGGCCGTGTGGCCATGCTGGAAGAAGAACTCAAAAGTAAGATAAAAATTGAATGCGTAATGTTGTTAGTAACAAATAAAAAATGGATGATCATGATCATACAAAGACTGAATGGCTCAAAATGAGGATAATGTGTCAGAGTGGGACGACATGGACTGTTATTTGAGTGAGCTACCACTAAAAATCTAATTAAGCGTGTTTGTCTAGTACAAGCGGACCTCATCATCATCTCATTGAAAATTAACTTGTTCTCGCCATGATATAACTGAGTTGGATTTAAACAACAATCACTCACTCATTCTGTTCCGAACACAAAAGTTAGTTCCCTTGATGTTTGTTTTAGACAGGTTACACTGTATTAGTTATTGTTAAAGGTAGAATTTAAAGGTAAGTCAGATGTCTCAAGGTTGTCAGTAATGACATAATTAAACTCAAATTATGTAAAAGAAGTTTAAATTTTAAAGGTGAACTAATTCTTAGCCAATTTTAACCATAGATCATTGCCTTGCCTTCATATTTAAGCATCATGCTCTGATTTCACAGAGTATTTTTAGTATATCATGGGACTGTCAGTAAGGACTGTCAGTAAGGGTGTATGTTTATATCCAAAGATTAATAGAAAATAAAATACAGTAAAACCTGCCTAAGCCAAACTGTGAATAAGACAGAATCTTCTATAAACTTAACTTTAAATTAAGTCACAATGAAGAAAATCTTTGTTAATTTAACCTGCATAAACTGAACACCTGTCCATTCCGAACGCAGATACAGTTTAGAGAGGTTTTACTGAAGAATACAAAGTTAACAGTGATGGTTGACAATTTTATCACAAATCACTCCCATGACTATTTTAGAACACAAAACGGCTTGTTTGATCTTAAACAACAAGCATTCAATCAACCAAAAACACAAAGAAGACACTGATGGAATCTGATAGGAATTTCTGTCCTGCCTTGGATCAGGCACAATAATATGGCAGGGTTAAATTGATTATTGAAATGTCAACTCTTCTTACTCTATTAAATTATCAGATTTTCAATGGCTAAAATAATTCAAGACCTGCATGTATTTGCTTCAAAACAAAATTGACAACATACAAACAACTGTGCTATTACAACTATTGTGATGGCATAAATGGTACAAAAACAGGGTCAGTGAATGCTCTTTTTTTTCATAATCTTAGTTCACTGACTACTTAATGAGAAGGTAAAACCTGCTGGGTGAAGACCATAATTTTAAAGATAAAAAGCAAAATTGACTTATTATCAACTAGTCATAGCTGTAATTAAGTAATTTTATGAGAAACCAGATGTAATGAAAATCATGAAATTGTTGCATTGATTTCTGAATTTATAGTATATTTACTATTTACATCTTATTGTTGTTATTTCTAGCTTTATCAGATATAAACTATGAAAAAGAATACACCATTCATATTGGTATAGCACATACAAGATGGGCTACCCATGGAGAGCCAAGTGCAGTAAACAGTCATCCTCAAAGATCTGACTCAAATAATGGTAACATTCTGACAGTTTGTAGAAAAATCAATTGTTTTTTAAAAAGAAAAAATGTAAATTTTATGTCATTTCCACCATATTTTTACAGATCTTGATTTCCATTCATGTTATTTTATGTTACATAAAATAATATAGAGTTAAATGTTTTAATATACATGTACATTTAAATTTTCAAATTTTAATTATCTTGAGTAGAGAAATATTGTAATTTGCTGGTAGCAGAATGAAAATATGCCACAATATCAAGATGGTTGGTGATGTTTAATGCCACAATATTTCAGTTGTATTGTGATGGTTAGTTTTTATGGAAGGAGAAAATCACAGAAAATTACAAACCTTCAATAAATCACTGACAATTTGATCATGTAAGGTCAAGGTTGTATCAGATGTACCTTGTCATGGATGGGAGTCAAAGTTACATTTCAAAGTGATGATAGGCACTGATTGTATAGGTAGAAGTACCTCGTAATTTAACTAATTGTGACTATATAATCTTTATTTCTCATAAACCAACATGGTATAGAGATACAAAATACAAAATACTATTTACAATATTTACATAAATATATGTACAATTTGGTAGCAGTTCAGTTAACTGGGAGTGCACACACCTTTATTTATGATGGCAACAAATCTACATAACTTTGAATGTCGTATTTAATTTTAGAAGTCATAATTTCCTTGAATTTCAAAGTATTAGGTCTGTTTCTAAACTTTCCTTTAATGTACAGTTTTCTTTGGTTGTTAGAATTATCACATGAAAATACTGTAAAAGTACTAATTTTCGCGGTGTAATAATTTTCGCTGATTTCGAGGAGGACGTCAGACAGCGAAAAATAGTACTCTCAAAAAATTGTAACAAAAGATTACTAATGTCAGTCTATGATAGTAGTAACTTCAACCCAACATGTTAATTTTTCGTATTCTTTACATGATCAATGTGGAGTATTTTTATCAAGTGTGTTTTGTGAACTTTTTATTTTCTAGAAAACGTATACTATATATTTAATTATTGGTATTTTTATGTAAAGTTGTAGTATTTTCCGGTATTTCGTTTTCATTATGTATCCGATTGTCTCCCGTGTAACCATGCAATTCAGTTCTATTTATAGTTTTCATGCCAACTGATCATGTCTAACTGTTTTATGATCATGACCTCCTATTATAATTAAGACATACACAAATGTATGTTTCAAGAACAAAATTTAATTTCAAAATTACAAAAAATACTGCCATAATTACAGGTAAACTGAGTGTCAATAATAAATATAAAATGTTACAATCACAGTGTGCGTCAAAGCGTGAAATCATACTGTAAATGTGAAACAGATACTTAGGGTAATCATAGTCGGCAATTGTCAACACATTCTTTGATAAATGTTTTTTCCTACCCTCTAATTAAAGTTTATTTGTTACTTGAGCAGATTTCACTTGACAAATGTAATACGTAATAAGATTTTATCTTGTCAGTATAAAACATCGTCTGCTAATAAACTGGTTGACCGAAAAGTACTATTTTTTTTACTTTTGCGCAATAAGAAATATGCGAAAAAAGGTACCCGCGAATTTGGCCAGTTGGGAGAAACCACGAAAATTAATACTTTTACAGTAAATAATGAAATTCATTGCCAATTGAGGCCGGAATCTGGTATAATTTATCAATGTTGTAGAGATTTTTTGATAAGTTTGATTAGACATTGTTTTTATTTAATTATAGACAACAATCACATTTCATTTTAATTACAATTTGTTTAAAAATGGATTATTGTGAGTACCAACTGTATACATTTATATACCTACATTTTATTTTTCAGAGTTCATGGTTGTACACAATGGTATAATCACAAACTACAAGGACATTAAGTCTCTCTTAGTAAGTGTAATGTTGTCATTAACTAGTAAGAAAACACATGGATGTACGTGAACATGAGAGTTTTGAGAATCTAGAGGGAGATTCATAAGGACATTTACAATTAATCTTCTTTATTTTTGCTTTTCAAAAAGGAATGTATAGGAAAAACCTTTAGAATGCTATCATATTGTCCTACAGGAAATGAAAATACATAAAACTGCTTTATAGTGTGTCTTACCTTATATTTTTCAATTCTGTACTGAGATGGAAAGTAAGCAATGTGTATGTAATTGTAAATAGATTCAGGACAATTATGTGGACAGTATCAACAATTTATAGTTAATAAATTTGTTGACTAAATTAAAAAGTTATTCAAATTGTTGCTGGAAAGAAATCTTTACAACTTAGAATTTTGTATGGTTGAAAGGAAGTGGAGCAGGAACTACCTACCCTTCCGGGGCACCTGAGTTCACCCTCAGTTTTTAGTAGGGTTCCTATTACTCGATATTTAGCTTTATGTGTATGTTGTAGATATTGTAGATTGTTGTTTGTCCTTTTGTTCTTTTTCTGTTGGCCATTGTGTTGTCTGTCCTACTTCGATTTAAGAATTCTGATTACCCCTTTTGTATCTTCAAACTCTTTTTAAGAGTTGTGTGCATTCCTACTTAATTCAAGAGATTATTTCATTGTTTGACTCTCTTCTAAATCATTTTAATAATATATGCAGTAGCAAACGTGATCAAAGACAGGTGTCAAATATTGACATGAGAACATAGGTATATTTGTCAAAGTCATCAACACAATAGACTTCTTTATCAGATTAATTGAAGACAAATATATTAATGCGATCCAACATTATGTGATAAAGTTTGTCATTGAGTTACAACAGGTTGGTGGTTTTCCCAGGTAATTCGGTTTAATCTACCAATAAAACTGACCGCCACGATATAACTGAAATAGTGTTGAAAGTGGCGTTAAGCACTATAAACCAAATCAAACCATCAGTTTACAAAATGATTTAATCACCGTGATTTCACTATTTTTAATTTAAAAAAATGTATAATCCAATACTGGTACATTCCAGGATTCATTTGACATCCTTGGTCCAAATTCAAATTCCTTTAACAAGATGGATGGCCAAGAGGTTAGGAATGTTGACTATTGACTACAAGCCTAAATCACACTGATATGTTGACACCCCAATACCCACTTCTAGTGTTAAGATAACCAGATTCCCACACATGGCCAGAGGTTTTACCAGATTTCCAGACTCCTACACATGACCAGAAGTTTCACCTGTTGGTTCCTTATAACTGTTAGGCTTTCCTCCTTCATTAAGACTGGTTGTCACTTTCCACCAAAGGGCTGTCGTGGCCATGATAGTATGGTAGGTGGATTTACAACTACCTATGCAATCAGTGCCTATCACTGCTGGTGTTGTGAGCTTGAATCTCGATCAGAGCAAGGTGTACAACATTATGGGATAAAGTTTGTCAGTGACTTGCGACAGGTCGTTGGTTTTCTCCAGGTCCTCCGGTTTCCTCCATCAATAAAACTGACCGCCACGATATAACTGAAATATTGTT